>CAUYRH010108230.1:0-12287 GCA_963574655.1 Perodicticus potto
CAGCAACCTCCAATTCCTGGGCTCAAGCGAGTCTCCTGCCTCCGCCTCCCAAGTAGCTGGGACTACAGGCGCCCGCCACAACGCCCAGCCATTTTTTGGCTGCAGCAGTCATTGTTGATTGGTGGGCTTGGGCTGGATTTGAACCCGCCAGCTCAGGTGTACGTGGCTGGCGCCTTAGCCCGTTGAGCCACAGGCACCGAGCCGGAATCTAACATTTCTAAAACAAAGGGTAGATAGTAATGTTAAGGCAACTACAAAACTGGGATACAGATCAGCATATCAGTGGATGTGAAATCAACAAAATACATGTTATATCGGAAATTATTCAGAATAAAACCTGCAACTAGACTGAATTATAAGGAGAGATGTTTCCTTGTGATTATAATAAAAGTAGAGTAATTCCACTCAATTTACTAATCAGTACTAAGAATACTCAATGATATGCCAATCATTAAAATTCAATTCAAAAAAATTACTAAGTAAATGCTAAAAGACATATACAGTGGAGGTTTGCTAGTAAGTTTAGTCACCACACTAAGTGAGTCCTCACATTTAATTATTTGGTGAGGACTCACTTGCCAATCTATTATTAAAGAAACTATGAAGATGAAATAACTCAGAGTGATTTTGGCCTTCAATGAGTAAAAACCCTCCTTAAACTCCTGATCCCTCATGAATTTTCATAACTGATTCTACTCTTAAAGCAAAGGAAAAAGTTAAACAAGTTTTAAAAAGCCAAAACCAGGGTCTAATTCAAAATTACATACTGTGTATTTCAAATTTGCTCTTCAAAAAGTAAATTTTAACAGTTCTCACCACAAGGAAATAAGTACATAAGGATATGTTAATTAGCCTAATTTGATCAGTCTATAACATATACATGCTTTGAGACATCACGTTGTACCCCATATATATGTAGACAATTAAGAATAAAATGAAAATTTTTAAAAACTATAAACATAGGACACATATGTCTTCTACAGAGTTTACAGTTTTATAGTATTCACTATTTTTTTTTTAAAAGTTTTTAATTGGCAGCCTAGAGAAACAAGACTAAGTAGAGAGAGGGAGAGATTTATACTCCTTACTAGCCCTAGCTTGGATATTGAATTCTGTTTAAACCATACAGGCAACACTAGAAATTTAGAAAAGTACCATGTACCACAGATACCTCACTAAACAGCTATATAGAGATAATAAAGGAACACGGTTTACCGTCTCAAATAGTTAATATTACCTAAAATGAAGGCAATGTCTTTAACTGATAATAATCTCATTTGCCCTCACCGAAATGAACACAAAACCATTTTTCCTACCACTGGATTAAGTAACTGAAACCTACCTTTGCCAACTACACTTATTAGCTGAGGTCAAATGAGAACATTCCACTCCTAGAGTATAGGGTTCAAGGAAGGAGATATCCCTAACTGCTTTTAGGGGTCCGGTAGAAGGAGAAGAAGGGGATAATTACCAAACAATTCCCTCCTCCTTAAATAAGCAGACTCCTGTGGTGAGACTTGGGCAGAAGCTGAGACAGCTGCAACTGTAACTTCACTCCAGCCAATCAACAAGGAGACTGCATCCTTTAGCAACTTCCACAATGCCACCCCCAATACATCCCTCGGAACTTTGCTTATTGTCCTCAGCTCTGTCAACATCAAGCCATCTACCACTGCAGCTATAAATTTTAGCCTACAATGTGCTTTTCTTTCAAATCAAACATTCAGTATGGAAAGCAAAGGCAAAGGCAAGGAGAAACAGCAATTAGCTTGTCATTCCCTTCAAACATCTCCCTTAAAATTTTTTAAAAAGGTTTGATAATATAGTAACATGAAATGAAACTAGCTGATAATGACAGATCTCATTAAACTTTTCCCTTTTCAGCAACAGAAAGAAGGTCAATTCAGATTTCACACAGTTATCCAAGGTAACACAGCTTCTCACATTCTTTTGCCCTTTTCTAGCTCTTATTCTTGACATGGTAGTGGAGGCCATTTATTTGAGGTAATTTTAAGAGGTGCTTTCTTGGGAGTAAACACCACTTACCAGATAGACTTTATCATGTTCTGAAAGATATTAATGTTAATTGCTATCCATTATTTTTAATGTAAAGAAACAGCAGGTCTCTATTACCCTCAGCCCCACTGCTTATCCTGCCTCTCTCTTCTCCATCCCTCAAGTATACATACACAGGCAGAAAATGTCATCAAAATTATTCAACATGTCAGAATTCATTTACCAAATTCTCAATGCTTTGTGGGGGTAAAGAAAAGAAAGTCAAAAGCCAGAGGAAGTCAATTATAAGAAAAGAAAGCTAGCCTAATACAGAGACAGAATTTGGTTACACATCAACTACTTTTTTTTTTTGGCCAGTGCCGGGTTTGAACCTGCCACCTCCGGTATATGGGGCTGGCACCTAACTCCGTTGAGCCACAGGCACTGCCCCACACCAACTACTTTTTATTTTAAGGCAAGGGTTTATAGGCTAAACTTTAATAACATGCACTTTCCCTTTCTTTTTAAATCCCTCAACTATATCCTCTTGGAGTAGACCTCTGATATAATCTTGATTGTTGAAAAGCAAACTCAAAACAAAAGATGTATTTCATTAAGGAAGAAGAAACAAGAACATGTAAGTTGATGCTTTATTAGTAACTTTTATGTCCCATATAGATTGGGCAGGTTCTCATCTTAAAATTTCTGGTAACTAGGGCCAGGTGCAATGGCTCACGCCTGTAATCCTAGCACTCAGGGAGGCTGAGCCGATGGATTGCTTGAGCTCAGGAGTTTGAGACCAGCCTGAGCAAAAAGTGAGATCCTCATCTCTACTAAAAATAGAAAAACTGAGGCAAGAGGATCACTTGAGCCCGAGTCGGAGATTGCTGTGAGCTTTGACACCACAGCACTCTATCCAGGGTGACAGCTTAAGTCTCTGTCTCAAAAAAAACAAAATTTTGGTAACTGGGTATGAGAAACTTGGGCAAGACCACGGGGTTTACCTAATCTTAGGACATTATAGCTCTCTTACCTGTGATGCTTATAAAAAGCACAAATACACATTTTCTAAGTCGTTACCAAACATTCGAAAGATAATCTTTTAAGAGGTTGACCCTTCCTTTTGAGGCCAGGCTCTTAAAGAGTAACCTATGGAATTTTAGAAAATATTTATTAGAATGCTGAACTGAGTATCAAAGTTTCAAAAAAATGTTTACAACTAAATTTTTAGGTTTTAAGACTTATTAAGTATAACTCAGTAAGAGGTCCTATTGCCTTTGAGGTCTTGGAAGGACTATATATACATGTCTGCTCTATTTCCTTAAAAGTAAGAATCCTATTGGAGACCACTTTTCATATGCAAACTAAAAAAAGCTCCCACAGTAACCAAAGGACAAAAGTTAACCATTCATTTCACTGAAGTGAAAACACAGTAATTTACTTTTAAGAATTTTAGTACCAAATTTAACATTACTCATTATTCCACGGAAAGCTTTCTTTTAACAAGCTCAAAGGGTATGGCTAAATGTTCCCAAACAAGAGGGCTAAACTTAACCAAAAGGAATGGTCCAGTAGGCTATA
Organism: Perodicticus potto; assembly: GCA_963574655.1. Lineage (NCBI taxonomy): Eukaryota > Metazoa > Chordata > Mammalia > Primates > Lorisidae > Perodicticus > Perodicticus potto. Next base: position 3,577 of record CAUYRH010108230.1, read on the forward strand.
CATTAGTCTTACCAATCAACATTTTCAATAAGTTTCATTAGTTATCAAATGGAACTGAATTTCGGCCAGAGGAAAAAGTACTATACAGTTGATTGCAAATATTGTAGAGTTTTTGAAAATAATTTTAAGGCTTGTTTTTGCTTTTTATCTAAATGGAAAAAAGTGGCACAGTTTGAGATAGGAGCTTTAAAAAGATATATATATAACCAATAATTTGAGTAGGTGCTTCACCTGCAGGTAAACAGAATTTTCATGTGTAATTTCAGCAACTATCCACAGGGTGGTAAAAATAGATGCCGATTTGTATGTATACTTATCCAGTATAATCCCTTATTCCATTTGATATTTGTTAAGAACACCACAAAAATTACCTTCCATATAGAAAAAAGCCCTACTTTGCTAGGAAAAAAATTAAATTAAAAAGAAATGATACAGACCTAAATATTTACATAGGCAAAGGAGAAGTTATGAAAAGAGGAAATCAAAATTTATTTTTATTAAAAACAAGAACTTCAATGTATTAGACATATGCAGCATTGACACAATATCACATCCTATTTCTAGAAAGATGTTAGACATCTTAATCCTTGAAAAGGTTTCCTTAAATAATTACACACATGGCCAATCTGAAAATGAAGGATAAGTAGTAGTCTTCACTTCAGGAAGAAGAAAAATTCTCTTATCAAAATGGAAGAAACTGTTTTTGTAGGTACAGCAAATCAAATCAATTTAATTTTCAGAGAAAAACACAAATGTTTCATCAATCATATATCTAAGAAGAGAATATGCTTAAATATATTATATGTAAAGCAGATTTTCCCCATATCTATTTCTATTGTTTTCACTTTCTTTGAACTTTATTCTTAATATTTGAGTCTCAGGAGAGCTGACTCACCGGAACCACAGCATTCTTTCAACAGCCCCATTAATCTTTCTGACAGCACCTCTCTCAAGGTTAAATCCAGATACTTACCTTTGTTATAAACAAAAACAAAGCTTCATACCACTCCTGATATGAGCCCTCCTTTCAGTCCACACTACTCTGCATTAGTGGAATGTAACTAAAAGTCTCACCTTTATTAAAAGATGTATTTGAATGGTACAGCTCAAAGAATAAAAATATATAAGGCAAACATTCTCAACTAAGGGAAAATGGCATTTCATTTGTTAAAATATACAAGGCTCTTAAAGAGTAGCCTATGAAATTTTAGAAAATATTTATGAGAATACTGAGTTGAACATCATTCACAGTTAAAAAAAGTTTTATAACTACATTTTGAGCTTTTATTTTTATTATGTATAACTCAATAATTATAGCTGCAATTAATGAATCTACATAAAACATTGTTTTAGAAAGGCTAAAACAAAATTTTAAAAGTAAACTATCATATACAGCAGATATAAAATAGCTGAAAAGGAAAAAGAAAATTGGTTGAGTAACACTGGGGCAATTATAAAACAATACATTGAAAAGTATAAACATGATAAAGCATAATTAAATATACAGGGTAAGGAACAATAGATAAAATGATAACAAGAACAGTGTAGAGCTCATCAACTCCTAATTTTAAGGCAGAATCTTTACATGGTAAAACTGAAAATCCACAGGGAAAAAAAATCTGCATAGTTAGAAGAACACAGATTTGGAAATCAATAAACTAACACCAACATTTATCAGTTTGTCCACAACAGAGCAGCCATGTTCATAACCATCTTACATAAAGATAAGGTTAAAAACATTTAGAGAGTTTGGTTAAATGGAAGACTCCAAATGCCAAATGCTGTGGTCTCGATATTTGTGTTCCCCCCTTCAAAATTCGTATGTTGAAATCTAATTTCTGGTATTAGGAGGAGGGGCCTTTGGGAGGTCATTAGGTCATAAGAGCAAAGCCTTCAAAAAAGCGATTAATGAATGCCCCTGTACAAGAAGCCCCAGAGAGCTATTCTGGCCCCTTTTACCATGTGAGGACATAAAAAGAAGGTACCATTCAGGAACCAGAAAGCACCCTCACCAGACACCAAATCTGCTAGTATGCTGATCTTGGGCTTCTTACACTCTAAAACTGTGAGAAATAAATTTATGTTGTTTATAAGCTAGCCAGTTCATAATGTTTGGTTAGAGCAGCCCAAATAAACCAAGATGCTAGGCTAAAATGACTAAAATTTTTTGCTATAGATGCAATTAAAATGGAGTACCAACTACATACAAAGGGCCAAAACATGGTTCCCAAACTCAACTAAATGGGGGGATTGACACACATATTAATAAATCATATAGTTAATCTATTATAAAAAATAAGGTATTATTTTAAAGTCCTGAAATCAAATTGGAAACAAACCCTAAAGGAATTTCAACAGAAAGTGTGATTAATTCCAACTGTGAGGATTTAAGCAGGCTTCACAAGGGAGGGAACATCTAACCTTTAAAAGATGGGTAGGCTTTCAATAGAGATAATCCCCAAATCAAGTCAGGCAAATCCGCTAAGACCCTGCTTTCATGTGTTTATCTGAAAGACCCCTATTGCTGAGATTTACCTAATTTCAGTTCTGCATACAGCAATTACTGTAATTACTATAATTTGACTATAAAAAAAGTTACACTAAATATTTCTACCATTCATAAAGAAGAAAAAACATTTCTTATATATCTCTGTATCCTCACACCTTCAAGCACAATGACAACCCCATAATAGGCACTCAATGTTTTACTTAAGACAACCACAGTTTATTCTGAAATCTAAGTTAGCCAATTAAAGTAAAAATGGCTTACAGAAAATGTTAACGAAACATCTTCAGAACTGAATGTGACTCGCTAAATTCTTGAGTAACAGAAAAAGAATATTTGGCAAAATTAAATGCAGAATATAAACAGAAGAGGCACTTGAGAACAACAGCATGATCACAGGAAGGACTCATGACCCGTAAGTGCTTCACTGTCTTTTTTACTCATGTCCTACATTAGTGAATACTGACTATTATTATAAAATAGTTTAATGTGATTATATATGGAATATGCTAGAAAAAATTAATATCCTTGTATAATAAAGTCTTTGAAAGGCTTATGCAGGCAAATGTATACCTAAGAAGAAATTCCAAAGATCCTCTGAAGGTTAGTGAATTTTGGTGAATGTATGACAGAAGAACTGGCCAAGGCAAATACCTGGATCAATATGGGACTGTCCGTGGTGTCCAAGATCAATAAGGTATAATGAAAAGCATCTATCTACCTTAGCAAAAATCTTTGTTAAGATCTCTTGACCTTTTTCAGGGAAGTGGGGGCAGAGTCTCACTCTATCGCCCTGGGTAAAGTGACCTGATATCACAGCTCACAGCAACCTCAAACTCTTGGACTCAAGCAATCCTCTTTCCTCAGCTTCCCCAGTAGCTGGGACTACAGGTGCTCACAGCAACACCCAACCAGTTTTTCTGTTTTTAGTAGAGACAGGGTATCACTCTTGCTCAGGTTGGTCTTGAACTCCTGAGCTCAAGCAATCCACCTGCCTTAGCCTCCCAAAGTGCTAGGAGCACAGGCATGAGCCACCACTCCCAGCCTCTTGACCATTTTGGATATACCAAATTAGACAATTTAACTTTCTTGTCCTCCTCTGAGCTGCTCAGTAGCATTAACATAATGAATGTACTTGGTCCCTTCTCTAGAGACCATCTTCTCTCTTACCTTCTATATTGTCGTACTCTCCTTTTCCTCTCCCACCTCCACTGGCCTCGTCATTTTAATCTTTAATCTCCTTCCCAGTACTAACTTTCTTCCACTCTATCCTGTCTCTAAAGGTTGAGTATTATAAGGGCTCGGCTCTAATCCCATGTTTTTCTGTTAACATTTTACCTCTAGAAGATGTCATTGATTCTTAGTAATTTGAATATTATTTTAAAGCTCCTCTTCAAAATTTATTTAACCATTCCAGACTTCTCTAAAGTCGAAATTTCCATATCCAACCTCTTGTGTGATATTTCCATTAGGATACTGCAGAAACACTTTAACATGTTGAAAATAGATTTGTTCTTTCCCCCAAGCAAATGTGTTTATTACCATCCTCTGGCTTCCCTACCTATCTAGTGTTAGTAAATAATCAGTTACTCAAACCAGGAGCCCAGAAATCATCCTTGATTCCTTCCTGTCCCTTAGTGCCCACATTTTAATCCAGGAGAAATTTCTGGCTATTGTACCTAGAAGTATGTATCAAACATACACTCTCTTCTCTTTTTCTTTTGAACCTCCAAAACCTCTATTATCAACTCTCACCTCCAGTATTATTATAGTGCCTCTACTAAAATGTTGAGCTCCTTGAGAGAAAGAACCTTGTTTATCTTACACATTATCACTATCACTATATGTATAATACGTCTCATCACAAAGTAGGTGTGCAACAAATATTTACTAAGCAAATACTTTCTTCATAGTCAATCCTGTCCTATTCCAGTCATTCTCCAAATATTGTAAAAAACAATAGCATCCTCAAAATGCAAATGAGATCCAGGCAATCTTTCAGTTAAAATGTTTCACTACCTGTATTCACTATCTAAATTTCTTCTCACAACTATATGGTACTGCATGATTTGATCTGTATTCTCTCCCTTATTCTCTCTCTCTACCATACTCCATCCAATAGTAGAACATTCTATGCTTTTTCTTACCTTAGGGATAACTTCCACTTTAAATACTGTTTCTTTCATATTTTTCATGGCTTTTTCAGATCTCATATTAATGTCATATCCCCTCAGAAGACCTCTCTCTCAATTTGGTGCCCAATATTTTTCTCTTCCCCATCACTTACCATAGATGCTTATTTCCTTATAGCATTCACCATAACTGATATATGATATGACTGCTTAGTTTTGTCATTATTCTCCACCATGAGACAATATGTTCCAAAAGGACAGGGAATACATCTTTGCATTACTGTATAATCAAAATTTAGCAACAATGCCCAACACTTAGAAAGTATACAATACTGACTAAATAAAAGACGTTCCAACTATGTCTAAAGAAAATGAGTAAATTAAATCTAATATGCTGGAAGGATGCAGACTGGAGAAGGTATATGAACTACACTAATAGCCATATTACATCATCTGTGCTTTAGGATTTGAGTCAAATCTTCAAAATGATCAACTTCATCAGCTACTGTTTAATTAATTACACTATGGTATTAGGATGTCAACAGCAAGGACAACATAATAAGTAACTGCACTGTAAGTTTATAAAAGATAGAGAAAAAAGCTGATATATATATCCTGCAGCATTACTTTTGGCACTAAGATGTTTTTAAAATTGATACCTCACTTATTTCAAGGGGATGGCAAAGTGAAGTGAGCGATTAACTAAAAGAGCTGAGGAAATAGAGTGCCAATAAATTTTTCAGATAAAATTTTTATTCCTAACTAATTACAGAGAAGTTGCAGCTAGTCTCCTCCAAAGTTAACAGCTTACAGAACTTGAGTGCAATGATCAAAGCTAGGAAGTTAACATTGGTGCAGTGCTATTAATCAAATTAAAGATCTTATTCTAATTTAAATGGTTTTTCCACTAATGTTCTTTTTCTCATTCTGGCTTTAATTCAGAATCCCGCAATTCATTTTAGTTGACATTTCTGCTAAATTTCCTCTAATCCATGTGTAAACAATGCTTGGTCTTTCCTCATCTTTCATAATCTTGACATATTTAAAGTGTACTGCTCAGTTATTTTGTAAAATGTCCCAGCATTTGAATATGTCTAGTGTTTTCTCATTATTGGAATGAGGTTATACATTTTTGGAAAGAATAACTGTTTCTTTCTCATTGTGTTGTATCAAGGGGTTTTATGATGTCAGCATGTCTTACTACACGTAATGTTAATGTTAAACATTCTGTTAAGGTGGTGTCTACTAGGTTTCTTCAAGGGAAACACCTCCTTTTACAGTTACAAAACTCCTTAGGAAAGATGTTTTGAGACTATGCAAGTCCTGTTGATCTTCCAACTTTTACTGACTAATTTTTGCAACCCATCAATGGATCGTGTCAGCAAAAATTGTTACTGAAGTGTTTGCCTCATGGTGATTTTCTTTTAATCTATTTCCTTAACTTATTAATTAAAATTCTTTGTAAGAAAAAACTGTCGCTATTCCCCCATTTATTTTTGCATTTGACTACTTATTTATATCAGTGCAGACTCATGGATATATAATTCATTCTTCGGATTAAATTCAAATGCTATCTTTTTCTGTCGTTGTTGTTCAGGTTGTTTCATTTCTTTATTAAAGCTATCAGTCCCCTTTGTGTAGATGCACCACAGTGGATTTAAATACTCTCCTATGTGGGTAATTAGGTCGTTTTTGATATTTTGCAATTACCAACAATGTTGTAGGTAAACTTATGCATATCTATTTTTATACTGTTGGACATGTATCCTCAGATACATATAGACGTGAGATAGCTGTGTTGACAGATATCTGCATATGTATGCATATGATAATTATAATCCATATATCATGAAAAATCACTTTGGGATCTTTAATAATTTTTAAGTCTCAAACTTTTGCTATATATCACTATAATAATTGTCTAAAACACAAAGGTACAAACAAGATAAAACTGAGTGACAATGTGATGTCTTAAGGAACAGTGTTCATACCTAAGGCCATGATAAACAATGGCAAAATGTTTAGTATCTGTGGGATCCTTGTATTTTCTCAAATTTTCAGGTGTCATTTTCATTTCACATGTGAAGAATTTTTTTACTTTCATCAGAACACTTTTATTGTGTTGAATCAAGAACAAATGATAAAGTAACTACAAATTCCAAACTTACTTTCTGCCGAAAAGGAGTATTTTTGATTCTATCTGAAGTATTCAAAGTATAGAAAACTGCAAAGGTCTTTTCACAATCCTTTCAAGACAAAAACGTGGAATTCTGAATTAAAAATAAAAATATAGTACAACAATGACAATAAATGAGTGACTGCTACATTAATCAGCACAAATGAATCTCACAAAAAATGTTGAACAAAACATATGACAAAGGAATAAATATGACGACTCCATTTATATATAAAGTATAAAATACTCAAAATTTAACTATACTTTTTATTTGGGTCATGAGGAAGAGCAAAAAGGAGTAAGTCACAATAGTAATTTCCTGTGGAGGAAGAGAAGGGACTTTGTTTGCAAAAGAATATATACAGAGTGGACATAAAAGTTTGTGTGCAATTCAAAATAGTTTGACATAGTAAATTACACAAGAACTTTACATCCACCCTGTATATATGTGATTTCTGGGGATATCATCAATATTTTTTTTTCTTAAATTTCAGTTTAATACAAGGGTACACATGATTAGGTTACACTGTTTGTGTTTGTTAGGTAACTTGTAGTTAAGTCCTTCACCCAGGAGGTGTGCCATATGCTACTACTTTGTGTTGTGCCCATTAGGTGAGAGCTTGCCCAACCTCCTCTTTCCTCCCCCTGTATCTTTTCTCCTCCCCCCCCCACTTGAATTTAATGGTGTTTTTCTCTCTTATGGGCATGTAGCTGTTCATCTACTAGTTTCATACGAGTATTGAGTACAGTAGACACTTGCTTTTCCATTCTTGTGATACTTTACTCAGGAAAGGGCTAATAACCAGAATTTATAGAGAACTCAAAATAATCATCAAGAAGAGAGCAAACCATTCCATTCATCACTGGGCCAGAGACATGAACCTCCTCCCAAGATGACAGATGAATGGCCAACAAATGTGAAAAAATACAAATCATCTCTAATCATCAGAGAAATGCAAATCAAAACCACCTTGAGATATCACTAACGCCAATGAGAATAGCTCACATCACAAAGTCCCAAAGCCGCAGATGCTGGTATGGGTGTGAAAAGACTGGGAACATTTATACACTGTTGGTGGGATTGCAAACTAATACACCTTTTTGGAAGGATGTATGGACAATTCTCAAAGAGCTAAAGGTACATCTTCCATTTGATCCCACAGAAGAAAAAAAAATCATCTTACCATAAGAATATTTGCACTGGCATTCGACCCTACAATTCCCTTACTAGGTATATACCCAGAAGACCAAAAATTACACTACAACAAAGATATCTGTACCAAAATGTTTACTGTAGCCCAATTCATAATTGCTAAGTCATGGAAGAAGCCCAAGTGCCCATCGACCCACGAATAGGTTAATAAATTTTGGTACATGTACACCATGGAATATTATGCAGCCTTAAAGAAAGATGGAAGCTTTACCTCTTCCGTGTTTACATGGATGGAGCTGGAACACATTCTTCTTAGCAAAGCATCTCAAGAATGGAAGAAAAAATATCCAATGTACTCAGCCCTCCTATGAAACTAATTTAAAGGTTCCATATTAAGATTATAACCCACTGTAGCACAAGAATATGGGAAGAGAGGGGAAGAAGAAGGGTGAGATTGAGGGAGGGTAATTGGTGGGGCCACACCTACAGTGCATCCTAGAAGGGTACAGGTGGAACTTACTAAACGCAGTATACAAATGTCTTCATTCAATAATTAAGAAAATGCCATGAAGGCTATGTTAAACAGTTTGATGAAAACATTTCAGATTGTATATGAAACCTGCACATTGTACCCCTTGATTGCACTAATGCATGCAGCTATGATTTAATAATAAAAAAAAAGAGAGAGAGAGAGAGAGAGGCTTAGGGAGGCAATGAGAAAACACACCCAATTGACACCTGACT
>CAUYRH010108232.1:0-15602 GCA_963574655.1 Perodicticus potto
TAGCTCTTTGAGGATTCTCTAGTCTTCTTTTCAAAAAGGCTTTATTAGTTTGCAATTCTACCAACAGTGAAATAGCAGAAGACATTAACTGAAGTAACGCTGGGAAGAGTCAGCACTGTTAAAATGTCCATACTACCCAAAGCAGTCTAAAGAGTCACCACGATCCCTATTAAAGCACTAATGTCATACTTTGAAGAACTTGAAAAAAAATAGTTCTTGATTTCATATAGAACCAGAAAAAAACCCAAATAGCCAACACAATTCTAAGAAATAAAAACAAATCTGGAACATCACATTACCAGACATCAGGTTATATCACAAGTCCATAGTAATCAAAACAGCACGGTACTAGCACAAAAATAGACTAGTTGATTTAAGAAAGAAAATAGAGAAACTAGAGATGAAACAAGCCGTATATCACCATCTGATCTATGATAAACCAAACAAAAGCATACACAGGGGAAAAGAATCCCTCTTTAATATACGGTACAGGGAGAACTGTTTAACTACATGTAAAAGACTAAAACTGAACCCATAACTCCTGACTCACGCTAGATAAAAGATTTAAATGTAAGAAATGAAACAACAAAAACTCTAAAAAAAAAAGTGTGGGGAAAGCTCTTGATGGTATCAGCCCAGGAAAATATTTTATGAAGAAGACCCCACTGGCAATTGCAGCAACACCAAAAATAAATAAATGGAACCTAATCAAGCTAAAAAGCTTCCGCACCGCTAAGGGTACCATAACTAAAGCAAACAATCTTCAGAATGGGAGAAGATATTTGCATGCTATAAATCTGACAAAGGCCTAATAACCAGAACCTACAGAGAAATCCATCTAATCAACAAGAGCAAACAACTACATTTATCACTGGGTAAGAGACAGGAACAGAACCATCTGCCAAGAAGACAGACAAATAGCTAAGACTTGAAAACATGCTCATCATCCCTAATCATCAGAGATGTGCACATCAAAACCACCTTGAGATATCTCCTAACCCCAGAAAGATTAACCCATATCACAATGTCCCAAAGCTACAGATGCTGGTGTGGGCACAGAGAGAATAAATCAAAACATTTTAAATAACAATATTGTCGCACATGAGTTTCCTCATTTCAATGTGAAACAATTTTTTACATAAACTATATACATATTCAAAATAAAGACTACAAGGACATAAAGAAAATATTAACAGAGTTGCATGATAGGATTATGAACAATTAAAATAGTTTTTTGGTAATTTTTATTTTCTAATTTTTTTTTTTTTTTTTGTAGAGAGTCTCACTTTAGTCGGCCCTTGGTAGAGTGCCGTGGCATCACACAGCTCACAGCAATCCCCAACTCCTGGGCTTAGGCAATTCTCTTGCCTCAGCCTCCCGAGTAGCTGGGACTACAGGCACCCACCACAACGCCTGGCTATTTTTCTGTTTTGCAGTTTGGCCAAGGCTGGGTTTGAACCAGCCACCTTCGGCATATGGGGCCGGCGCCTTACTCGATGAGCCACAGGCACCACCCTATTTTCTAATTTTTAATATAAATGTATATCATTTTTGTGATAAGAAAAGGAAAACTATAAAAGTAACTCTGCATAACTTAAATAGAAAAAAGATATTTGTTATAACTTGCATTAAGAAGCCATCAACAAAGACCAGCATCATGGATTATCTTATATGCCACAGGTAGGCTATGACTCAACTATGAAGCTCTATTCTGAGGTATCAATTATGGGTACGCTAGCCATATAACTTTATGTACTGAAAAACTCCACCACATCCCTCACCTCAGATATCTCCCTTTCTCTCACACAGACAGAAAACTACCTTATTTAAAATGACGTCTAGCTCCCCCCTCTAAAGATGCATTTTTTAATTTCATTCAAACACCATCACAGGTGCTACTTCACTAGTGATGTGTGTGATAACTTAGCCAGACAATAAAAAACTAGTTATACATTCCCCCCTCTTCAGTGGCTAACAAAAATACTAGGTTATTAATTTTATGTGTCTAGCATATCCACTTTTCCTTTTACTTCAATTACAAAGATATTCATTTTGCCATTTATTTCCAAGGACTTCAATGATAAGACATGTAATTTCATATTTATTTTCAAGGGCTTGATGTGTTAATATTGGCACAGCAGATCATTTCACTGCTTTGGCTCTGTCTGGGATACTATGAAAGAAACAGCCGAGTCTCTGTGGTGCACTACTCACTGGCCAGGGCCGGAAGGGTGATACACTCATAAACTATTTTCTTTCATCATTCCTTTGTGTGTGTGTGTGTGTACAAACCTCTGACATGTGCCATCAAATGAACAGCTGAATCACTAAAGACAAAGTCAAGCACACATTACCTCACTGGGAGACTCCTTCCTAATACCCTAATTTTTGTCAGTGCTCCAGTATTTTTATGACCTTCTCAGTTCATCTGCAAAGATTTATTTACATAAGCAATTGAGCAACTATCTTGGAAAGCACATCCTTCCTAAATTAATACAAAATATGAGTATTTCATTACTCCACATCTATTATACTTGGCTTACTTTCCTCAGTTCAGCTACTTTCTCTGAACTTTTCTTTTTCTCTTCTTTTTGAGACAGAGCCTGGTTCTGCTGCCCCAGCTAGACTGCAATGGTGCGATCCTAGCTCAGTGCAACCTCACACACCTGGGCTCAAGCAATTCTCCTGCCTCAGCCTCCTGAGACTTAGCAAGGTCTATTCTGCCTACCTAACGAGATAGTTGTGAGAACAAACGGAGAACAGATGTGAGCGAAAATAAAGTGTTCTGCAAATACAAGTTTTGTGTGAAAGCACAATGATAGACATGGAGAGAATCAAGGATTCATTTAGCATTATCTTCTCATTTCACACTTGTGGAAACTGATATCAAGGGATGTGAATTAGATATGATACTGCTAAAACTAGAATCCAGATCTCACTCTGACATAACAGAAAAAAGTTAATCTAATAGTTTCCAAATTTTCTATAATATAAATTATATATCATCAATTTTTTAAAAACAAATACCTGTATTTGTTTAAAACACAAAAGTACTAAAAGGAAAAGGTAAGTTGGAGTACATATTAATAATTTACTAAGAGATATAAACAAAAAGTAATGCAGTGTTTTAACCTCCATTTCATGATACATGCACATTAAAAAGTGATACACTTAGAGAAACATGGAACTTTCATACTGCTAGATGGTCATGGTCAAGTCCCATCACTTAAGGAGACAAGTAAGCAGCTTTACCTGGTTTTTGGAGGTGGATTATAATTGAACGATTTCAAAGACAGTTTCATCTTTAAAATAATCCACATTAATATTCCGCCTAAACAAAATGCCTGAATTCCTAAAACTACATATCATCGACAATTCCCAAGCAGCTCGGGCCAGAAAATTTTTACTGCTTGAACAATATTTATTTCCATATTTTACTTAAATGTAAAATATTCAAGCATCACACGACGTAACAATTGATAATTAACAATGTTAATCCTAATTTATTATTAAGATCTCTAACATGAATATTCAGTGGTTCATATTCACTGCCTACTTACTGCCTTCAGCCTTTCTTTCCTATTCAGTTTCACCCAGGTTAATCCAGAGGGGAAGAAAACTGTTCCCAAGGTAACAATTATCTACTGATTCTGAACTTAATGACATATTTGTCTATATCTGCATTTTTATACTTTTTATTAATTCCTCTCTCACATATTCCATAAATATTTATTAAATGGTGTTTTTATGTTAAACACAGACCTTCCACAGAGAATGATGGAGTCCCTACCCACATGAGGCTTGCATTCCAATGGAGACAGAATAAACCAGCAGTAATAACATGAACACAAACAAAACGTAATAACAAATGTCTCTCTGGCCGTGAGACATTATCATATTTAAAATAATATGATACAGCAGAAAGGCCTGAGTGGCTTCTTTGGATTGGCCCACCAGGAGGACCTTCTACAGCTGAGATCGGGGAGTCATGGAGCCAGGCGGGGAAAGATGAGGATCAAATTCCAGGAAATACAAAAAGTTAGTGGAAAGGCTCGATGGCTTGGTCTGTTAAATAAGTAAAACGAGTGTCCGAGTGGTGGAATAAGAGTGAGTTAGATGGAGTAGAGTATAAGCTGAGGGAAGAAGAACAAGCTGGTGCTAGTTGAAGAACATTTTTCAGGGAATGTAGATGCTATTGTAAGTACTATAGGGAGTTACTGAAGTTTTAAAAGCACAGAAATGACACGGCCTGATTTATATTTCACAAGCCTGATCTACATTTTATAAATGTGCAGCACAGTATGGAGAAAAGGCGCAACATTAGAAATAAGGCGAGCATTAGGAACTCTTGGCGTAGTACAAGGACATGATGGTAGCTTGGGCCAGGGTGGTGAAAATGGAGGTAGAAAACCTAACTCATGACCCGCAGGGCAGGACAAATGGATTGAATGGACGTTGATGGAGGTTTGGGCAGCCCGAGCAGCCAAAGATAATTCACAGGCTTGGGACTTAGATACCTGAAAAGACGGCAATACCAGTGATTTGAGAGGAAGACTGGGGCACCATAACAGTTTATTGACTGGCTAGTTGGTCTGCTTTGTTTGTTTATTTATTTATATATTTGGGTGGTGATGGTTAGGGAAACAGTCAGGAGTTATATTTTGGTAATGTCAACTCTGAAGTGACAACATCCACATCAAAATACCTAGCAGGCAATTAAATATGCAGTCTTGCATTTTATTATAACTAACCAATGAGTGTCTGGTTTGGGGGGCAAAAACGTAAAACTCACCTGCTCATTAAGAGCTGAAATGCTAACACATGCAGACGAGACAATGAACAACGGTCAAGACAGCTATGATGATGAAGAAAAGGCATTTGGATCCATACGGTGATGGAATAATGATTCTCGAAATTAAGAAACAGAAGGGGTAACAAGACAAAAGGTCTCAAGTTTCTTCTTTTGTTTGAGCTAAGCCACTATTTAAAATAGTTACATACATGCTAGACAAAAGAAAACACCTCAGGAATGTGAAATAGGAATTCATTTATATTTTACAGTAAAGTTTGCTCAAAATCTAAATATTGCTCATAAGTCTTTTAAAGACCTTGAAAAAAACTTCCTGCCTCCTACGAATATAGAAACCTAATAAAAGCTCAGGTGAAATACAAACTTGGCTAGATGTTTGTCATTGGAGGTAACAGACCTTCGCAAACAAATTCTTTTCTTTAATGCTTTCAATTTTACCAATAGGATTAACAAAACTCCTGAGATAGAAAGCTATGGTTTGACATCTGTGATTCTCTTGTGATTATAAACAGGATATTTTGATATAAATTGGATATATGCATACCTCCACATACGACTGAACAAGGCAAGACTTATTCTAATGTAATCTATCTACCACAGAAAACTGGAGAATAAAAAAGGAAAAGTAATGGAAGCAGAAAATGTCTAGTCAATGCAAGATCAGTAAATTAAGAAAAGACATCTTTAATTCCAAGGAAAGTGACTTCCCTAGTAAAAGGAGGGAGAAAGTGACAAATCACACAACTGCCAAGACTTTTATATATTACACATATTTCAGTTAATAATAGTTTGAATTTATTAGATAATTTGAAGTGAATGGAACATAAATAGATGGATGGATAGAAGGATGGATGGATGGATAGACTGATTTAATCACCTTTAATTCAGGAAAAGGTGGTTTGGGTGCCTATTGGAGTTAACACCTAAGAAATCAGGCACCCACCCTTGTCCCCCTAAAATCAGGACATCTTTTCACTTATCCCTGTGCATATGAACGGCAGTGTATGTACGTCTGTGTGTTTGTGTACGTAGCCACAGTGGGGTAGGAGGTAGGAAGTAACCACATCCTTAATATTTCTTTTTTTTTTTTTTAAAGAGACAGGGTCTTGCTATGTTGCCCAGGGTGGAGTACAGTGGCCATTCACAGGCGCCATCCCACTACTGATCAGCATGCAAGTTTTGACCTGCTCCGTTTTGGACCTGGGACGGTCCACCCCTCCTTAGGCAACCTGGTGGGACCCCTGCCCCCGGGAGGTCACCATATTGATGCCAAACTTAGTGCGGACACCCAACTGGCATAGCGCACTACAGCCCAGAACTCTTGGACTCAAGCAATCCTCCTGTCTCAGCCTCCCAAGTAGCTGGGACGACAGGCGTGTGCCACCGTGTCCGGCCACATCCTTAATATTTATTTCTAACCTGACTCTTTCCCAGGGTGGCTGGAGTTAAAGGGACCCTTAGAAAAAAATTCTCAAGATGTTCAATTTCCTAATTCCTAAAGGATTCCTTGGGGTTATGTGTGCAAGAAGCAGCTTATATAAGCTTCTCCTTCCAAGCCAATGCCAAGGCAAGAAAATACTTGGCCTACATGACAGCATATTTAGTTGACAGGGTTAGTACATTTATTTCTGTGTTACTATGTTACAAGAAGGCAGGTGCCTTTCTCAGTTGACTTTGGGAAAACAGCTCTGAAAGAACAATTGTTATTCCGCTGGGGAGGTGTTGGGCCAGTGACACTTTACAGTAAAGAAATTTTAGCCTAAAGTTGGTCACTTTTCTTAAATCGAAATACAGATAATTCCACCGTGAAATAGTCTAAAATCAAATACGTTAAGTTACACTTAGCAGTTAGGAATTTCAGTGCTGACACCTCTCTTGGCACAGATTCTCAGTTTTTCTACATGCAAATTTGGGTAGGGGGGGCGAAGAATGAACTCACGGCTTAAGAATCTGGCAACGGCCTGAATTTCACAGTAAAGAAGCATCATTAAGAAGCTGGGAATCTGAGTCACTTAATATCAGGCTTCAGCTAAATTCTTAAATGGTTACATAACACCACTAATTTTTAAGAACAAAAAAGGGTTTTCAAAAAATGGCATGGCTTTAGGATTTACTCTTTTCTCTTTTTCATAGTATAAAAATGTCTTCTCTGATCTTTCCCTGTATATTCTATATACATACATAATTTACTTTGCTTTTTTCTTGAACAGTAAAAGATCTCTGTTCCTTTAGACAGATGCCCATTATTAACCTGGCTCTGAGATATGTCTTTCATTACTCTATGACAATACTTCATGTTTGCAGTAAGGTAAAATAAGAGAAGTTTCGTTATAATTAAAATATTTCTAAAATCCCAGTGAATTCACACACTACCAAATAACTAAATTAAAAATTAAAAACCATGCCATGTTTTCAAATCCTAGATGATTCCCACCATGCAGATAACACACTTGAACAAATAAAAGTTTTCACTCAAGCTTTGACATTTTGACATGTAGTAAATAAAACTTAAATTCTGGAAAATGAATCAAGAACATATGCTGGAAAGTTAATTTTTAAAAAACTTTAAGCTTCCTATACAAATAGTCTCCCAATATTGGCTGTCGGAAAATTAGAAAAAATAAGTTCTATGTTTATTATTAACTAAAGGCACCCTTTTATGAGAACAACTGTCACAAACAGCTAATATTAATTTGCTTAAACCTTAAGAGCTTCTTTTTCCAGTATTTAGAAAGATGAGAATGAGATAAAAGGAGATATTATCACAACTTCATATAAACACTGTGTTTAAAGCAATAAGAAAGCAAATAACCATGTCCCTCTTACTTGCTCGGCATTAAATTGCCTTTCACAAAGCAAAAGGCTTTTTTTGGGACCGATAAAAGCAATATGTACAGTTAAGAGGTATACAACTCCCACATTCTGGCCCTTTTATTTTTTTCCTAAAAGAAAGCAGCTTTTATAAACCCTGTAATGACTATTTTAAATCCCCTGAATCACATCGCAATAGGGAAACACTGTACAGCATAATATATAATAGCATATTTAAATATGACCCAAAATTCTATGTTTCCATAATCTATATTAAGTTGTAAGCAAATAAAGACATTTCCATTTCCTTGATCATTTCTCTAAGCAAAGGTTAACTAGAAAGGCCAACGTTACGAAGAAATAGAATACATACCATGGTATAGTCTCTTTCCTTAGAAAAGCCAAGAAAAACAGATTTAGATTAAGACTTGGTGTATAAAAGCTGAAAGCATAGAATTTGTATCCACATAATGAACTGATGTCTCCTCTAAAAGACGTCAGATTGCTGTTCAGCTAAACTATCTAAAAATACCTCCTTGCAAACACACACATGAAATGACTACAAAGACAGGTCTTACTAAGCAGCTCTACTTCACAAAATCACTTATTAAGTGGGGGAAATTTTTGAAGTAGTTAGGGGGGAAAAACCAGGAATTTTTCATATCAACTATGATCTTTTATAAGATATTTTGCAAACCAGTCCCCGTTTATAAAAAGTAGTTGATGAAGAATCTTAAAGTAAATTATAACTGATCTAAGATGCCCAACAGAGAATCATGGCCTATGAACTTAAAATCAGATGAAGAAAACTAAATCTCTGAATCACCATCAATGTTCCATTTAAAAATTAAAAAATGGACTAAAAAAGAAAAATTTTCTAGCTGGAAAAGCAGGGTTAAATTCATGGATGCCACAGTGTGCCTGACCATGTTTCACATACGTAATCCCTACAAAATCTACGAAGTATGCATCATTAACAAGACTTGACGGTGTACGAGAAACGGTTCCGAACATTTAAGCAACCTGCAAAGAAGAGCTAAGATTCCAACCCACAAGCTTATGGGTCTAGGATATTGAAACACTGATCACTGGCTTTCAGATACAGCTTTATAGTTTGCAAAAAGATTCTGAGGCTCAGCATCCATAGCTCAATGAGTAGAGCACCGGCCACATACACTAAGGTTGGCGGGTTCAAGCCTGGCCCTGGCCTGTTAAACAACAATGACAACTGCAACCAAAAAATAGCCAGGCATAGTGGTAGGCACTTGTAGTCCCAACTCGGGAGGCTGAGGCAAAAGAATCGCTTGAGCCCAAGAGTTTGACGTTGCTGTGAGCTGTGATACTACAGCACTCTACTGAATTCAAAATAGTTATACTATGTCTCAAAAAAAAAAAAAAAATCTGAAAACATGAACTTTTAAAAATATTTTCCTCATTTAAACCTCAAGATTTCATTTCCAAATTGAGGAGAATCCCATTTTGCTCCTAATAAGATTTTTAAAGAAAATTATATATAGAAATAAATACATACCACTTAGTAAAATAATTTTAACTATTATTGGGACTATTAATAATCTTTAAAACAATGTTGTAAGGTAAAGGAGTGCTATAATCACCATCTCCATTTTGAAGTGAGAAATCAGAAACTCCAAAAAGTTAAGTGACTTGGCCATTACACAGCTAGTCAACATCAGAACAAGGACTCAAAGCTAGGTCTCTGTAATCAAAGAATTTTATTGTTTCACAACAACACACACACAAAAATCTAGCTGGAGAAGTTCCTTCCTTTTACTATGTAAAAGGCCCACAGTTGAAAAGCTTCCGAAGAGTTTGCTGTAAGCATGCCTATTAATATGCTTGAAAACGAAACGCAATGGGCACCATTAAACTGTTCTGCTGTGCTCTGAGGTTTCATTATGCATCCAGTTTGCTCTCAGGCTCAGTCAGGGTAACATTTCAAAGCCACTCATTAATTTTATTATAAACCAATTAAAGGCAGTATCTTTTTCTATAGCAGCCTTCAATGACACTTAAAGGAGGAAACAATATGGGGGAAAGAAGTAACATACACAGCTGCAGCAAAGAAAACCAGCACCGGCTGCCATACTGTGAAGGAGGCGCTCTCATCTCGAAGACTCCAATGCCCTATCCATCAGCATCCTACCTACATTCTCTTCAGAGAACTGACAGGGCCATGAGCACTGCCAGGAAAGGTCTGTTTCTTAACACAGGAATCACTGGATTTCAGGTCACTTTCTGGTGGCTGGGTTAAAATATATTGTAACACAGCTTCAAAACATATATTCACCAACCAAATTGTGATAAAGATGGACCTAGTTATTATTTACTTATATTTCAAAATGACAAAGAAAGTATTGCTAAGTCTGTTAAGAAAACTGCATCTGGCTATATGCTAAACTTATAGCTCCCTATAAATTACTTATCTAACTGAATGCAAATTAGGAAAGCAGTCGTATCACTCAAACAGTAAGTCAAAGCAAGATTCTTTCCTACATTCAAGTCTAAGAAAGGACAATGTGAAGAGCCTTCGGAGAACATATAGATGGGAAATCTCAGATACATATGGCGATTGTCTCCTAAAAGGTTAACACAAAAAAACTTGTATGTGAAGAGTTAAAAAAGTAGTTCTTTAAAACTAAATTGCATTCTGCAGTCTGGCCAGGGAAAAAATAAATACACTGCTTTTATTTCCATCAAGATCAAGATGATGTTACATTTTATGATAGGGGAGGCACATGGCACACATGACATTCCTTTGAAACTTGTACCAAAGAAAATCAACTCTAAAATGTAGAGGGAGAGGGCGGAGCCTTTGGCTCATCAAGTAGGACGCCAGCCCCATATACCAAAGGTGGCGTGTTCAAACCCGGCCTCAGCCGAACTGCAAAACAGAAAACTAGCCGGGCGTTGTGGTGGGTTCCTGTTGTCCCAGCTACTCAGGAGGCTGAGGCAAGAGAATCGCCTAAGCCCAGGAGTTGGAGGTTGCTGTGAGCTGTGTGATGCCACGGCACTCTACTGAAGGCGATAAAGTGAGACTCTGTCTCTGCAAAAATAAATAAATAAAATGTAGAGAGAGGAGTATCCATTCTTAAACTTCTGCTGAGAGTTATAATCCAAAGGACACATAGAAAACCAAAGAAATTGTCCATCCTTGCAACTATGTACTAGCAGCAAAGTTCCCAGCTCTTTCATGCAGCCTCTCAAAATAGATTGTGTGGACATATCTGTAAGCATTTGCAGGCAGAAAAGACTGCCCCTGGCTCCATCATGGATGAGCTCTGTGGAGAATGTTTCTTTACCTCTGTATGCCTGTGTTTCTTTGTATGTAAGGGGGCAGCCCCCTTACATTACTGTGCTGATTCACTGAGACGATAAGTGAAGAGTTTATAGTGTTGCCTAGAACATTGGGAATCTTCCATTTTAGCTAATGGTATTACTACTGTTGTGTTTTTTACTCTAAAAGTAAATTTGTAAAAGAAGGTTGCTTGCTGAGCACAAAACGGTAGATAGAAAAAGGCAAATCAACCTAAGGACCCATCTTCTAAGCAAAGCAAAACATCTATGTACTTTTTCTGACCTGCTTGTATGACATATTTATTTTTCCCTGCCTCCTGGTTAACAGAGGATAAGCAATTCCTACAAAAACAGAAGAACTGTACTTATTACAGGCTGTCTATTGCTCTAAGCACTTTGTAGGTTTTATCCCATTTAATCTTTATATAACCCTGCTTTCTATTTACAAATGAAGCATCTATGTAAAAGGATCACACAGCCAGGGTCACACAACAAGTGCACCTGAACCCAGATGATAAATCCAAATTTCTGGGGTGGAGCCCTCTCCCTGATCAGGACACAACAGCTCTTACTAATCCTTCCTTTTTGCAGAACTTTCTTCACCAAGGTTACAAATGGTCAGATTACCGTTTCATGATCACATGTACAAACCATTTCCTAAATTGGATTACAAGGAGGAGTTTCACTTTCTAAGTGAGATTGACCCTTCCCATTCATTGGTAAATTCTGAGAGGACCTATGGAGCACCCTAGTTACTCAACACATTTCAGCGTTCATGTTCCTTAGAGGTAGGAGTGACAGCTTTGTATAAATTGTAAGAGTATTCAGATCAATGTGGGAACAAGTCATCTTCAACCTCATTATCTTGGGTGTCTTTGAAGCCCGTACTCTAGCTCTTCTGAATGACTCTGATGTGGTGGTCAAAGTCTCCAGAATCGACTGCCTGCAGTGCCCTTATTCTCCAGGTTCACCTCTATCTACCTGATGGGCCCTGCTGCCTCTGCACATTCCTCAATGAGCCCCCAAACATAACACCTAGAGCACACACATCAGCAGGTCTCTCACTATTACTATTCTGTGAGCAGCTGTAAGACAGGGCCAAGTCTGATTCACAAATAACCAAGACAAGTCAGTCCTGACATTAAATTTTCCTTGACGAGTGAAACTGTGATGAAGAAACTGGCAAGGCTATCATCTACCCAGTTCCACAACTACCTGTACACGACTATTTCTATAAAATACAAATGTTATTACATTAAATACACAATTATATTAATGACTAATAACACTTTTCATTGATTCTAAGATTTTCTTCCATTTTAGTATCTTTGAAATCAGGATCCATCTTATAAGTAATGAAAATACTGGGCCATTTAAAGTAAGGTCAATCAATCAAGTGTCTTAGATTTCATGGGAAATGGCATTTTCATTTAAACACATAAATCACGTTTTTAAGGAAAATAACACCAAGTAACACTTAACCCCTTCCATTGACTCACATAATATAGTTGGAAGGGAGGCAATTATGTCCAGATTGAGAGATGATTTGACTCCACTAATCATCCCCAAAGACCATACTCATGAGCATAATACTACAAGGTCCTCTGGCCAAACCATACCATTTTATTTCATTATACATGTGTTTGACTGTTAATGGTTTTCTAATTATTATATGTTTCCATAGGATGAGATCAAATCTCCTTAACGTAACATTCAAACCCCTCTCATCAACCCTACTTGCCTCCAGTTGCGGTCCCATCTCAGCCAAAGTGATCAGCTCATTTGCTCCTTGATTGCACATGAACGTTTTTGATTCAATGCTTGCTCCTTTCTGTTCCTTCTGTCTTGCAAAAATTCCTCCCATTTCCTTTTTTCTTCACATTTGCTTATGTACTGCCCTTATGTGTGGTACAGTTTGAGTTGTATTTCCTTCTTTGTGGATTACTCAGAAAACATGTGACATTAATGCCTGGGCATTCTCATATACTTTTTGTCTATAATGTTCATCCAGCATTTAAATATGTGCCATTCCAACCAGATGAAAAATTGTCAAACCGTATTTTTAAGCCTCTTTTATAGAACTATAAAGAAAACATTCAAAATATATTGTTTCACTATTAATATTCTTGCAAAACAAAGAAACACATAATTTTAAGGCAAAATGAAACTTCTCAGATGAGGCAAGAATGATAATGTAATTAATGCTTTGTAATTCTTTTTATCTCCACACATGGCTCATTTTTTACAATGATATCAGAATGCTGCTACACTACTCAATGGGTGTTCTTAGGTAAAAATATATTCCTTTTTACCCATCCATTTTGAATACCAATATAGTTCACACATTTAATAAGTACCCAATGATGCTAATTTTAACATTTAATTCAGCTGACATGGAGACATTTTTATTAAGTATAAGCTACGTCTACCCTCTTCTTTTGAGAGATACAGCTAAGTAGCCTTGCTCTGAGAAAAAACTAAATGACGTTTAAAGTTATCCATGTTTCTTTTTCTAGAGCAAATGAACTTTTCATTTCCTCTCAGTACTGACAACTTGTGTGAAGTTTGTTGCTAAACAGACATGCTTTGTTATTTAACCAGGTTGTTTTTTTTTTTTCCTTAGTGGGGAAACAAGAAAAAGGATAATGAAGGGTAAAGAAATCTGGAAATATGTCCAACTAAACTGAGTACATTAAAAGATCTGAGTGATAAAACGGTTCATAACATACACTGGAAAGGCAGAAGGAAAGGAATGTTATCACGTGTTTAAATTTTCTATAGCTAAGCTATTTGAAATTTTACTTCTCTTTTTTTTTTGACACTTTAATATTGACTTCCCATCTTAAAATTTCATACAAATTTCTAGAAAAAGTATAAAGGGGCCTGGTACGGTAGCTCATGCTTGTAATCCTGGCACTCTTGGAGGTCAAGGTAGGAGGATCCCTGGAGCTCAGGATTTTGGGTTTTTTTGTTTTTGCAGTTTTTGGCCAGGGCTGGGTTTGAACCCACCACCTCCAGTATATGGGACCGGTGCCCTACTCCTTTGAGCCACAGGTGCCACCCTAAGCTCAGGAATTTGAAAACAGCCTAGAGCAAGAGGGAGGTCCTAGCTCTACTAAAAAATAGAAAATTTAGCCAGACATTCTGGCAGGAGCCTGTGGTCCCAGCTACTGGGGCAGCTGAGACAGGAGGATCGCCTGAGCCCAGGAGTTTGAGGTTGCCCTGAGCTGGGCTGACACTCTAACCTAGGCAGTAGAGTGAGACTCTGTCTCCAAAAGACAAAGACACACACACACACACACACACACACACGAAAAAGCACAATGGCGTGAATATAGTAAGCTTTATTAAGATCATGCTCCATTCTTTCCCATGTTCGGGGTAGAATTCTAACACTAAATGAAGTTCTTAAGAAAATAACCTTCCAGGCGATGCCTATGGCTCAAAGGAGTAGGGCGCCAGCCCCATATGCCAGAGGTGGCTGGTTTAAACCCAGCCCCAGCCAAAAACTGCAAAATAATAATGATAATAATAATAATAATAACCTTCCTTCTAAATGTATTATATATGATATACAAACTACATGTTATATATTAATAAATAATACGTGGCAAACTTTAAAACTACAAAATAGACAAAGCAGCTTAGGATAGAAACTTCATAATGGTTATAATGTATCTCTTCAATTAGTTGTCTTTAAATACATCTTCTACAGATATTTTCAGGGGGAATTTAGATTACCAGACTATATACAAAAGTATAATATAAAAATATTTAAATAATAAGAAGATTTGTGCCAAACCATTAACAGTGGTTTTATCTAGGTAGTGAAACTGATCCTTTCTCTTTCCTTGTCTTCATCAGTTTTCTATCTTTTTTGCCTTTTCTTCAATAAACACATAGCTATGTATTTTTTAATTAAAAATCATGTATAGCACTAATAACGGACATGCCACAGATCAAACTATTGCCCAAATAACCATAATAAATGTAACAAATAAAAATAAGCAATGAAATGGGAGGCTGAGGCAAGAGAATCGCTTAAGCCCAAGAGTTTGAGATTGCTGTGAGCTGTGACTCCACAGCACTCTACTGAGGGCAACAAAGTAAGACTCTGTCTCAAAAAAAAAAAACAATCAAAATTAATTTAGCTACTTAATGATTGTGACGCTGTTTCCACAAATGATAAGAAATAGGAAGCCCAGGGAGGCACCTGTGGCTCAAGGAGTAGGGCGCCAGCCCCATATACCAGAGGTGGTGGGTTCAAACCCGGCCCCAGGCAAAAACTGCAAAAAAAAAAATACTTTCCAACCCAGGAATGGATTAACAAGCTATGGTATATGTACACTATGGAATACTACTCAGCCATTAAAAAAAATGGAGACTTTACAGCCTTTGTATTAACCTGGATGGAAGTGAACACATAGTTCTTAGTAAAGCATCATAAGAATGGAGAAGCATGAATCCCATGTACTTAAGTTTGATATGAGGACAATTAATGACACGGTGGGGATGAGGGAAGGGGAGAGCAGAGAGAGAAAGAACGGGGCGGTGGGGAAAGGAAGAGCAGAGAGAGGGAAGAAGCGAGGAGGGTGGGGTCTTGGTGTGAGCCACACCTTTTGGGGGCAAAACATAATTGTAAGAGGGACTTCACCCAACAAATGCA
>CAUYRH010108234.1:0-31569 GCA_963574655.1 Perodicticus potto
CAGCAGGAGAACTGGGATGAGAAGTGGGGCCGGCAGCTGGGACTGAACTGCTGCAATCTCAGGATGGAACTTGAGCAGGCGAGGGGTTGCTTCTTAGGGATGAGAGAAGAAAGTGGTTTCTTGAGATGGAATCCACTCCTGGAGAAGGTGCTGTGGACATTGTTGAAATGACAAAGGGTTTAGAATCTTCAATAAACTTAGCTGATAAGCAGTGGCAGGGTTTGAGAGGTTTGACTCCATTTTTGAAAGAAGTTCTAGTGTGGGTAAAATGCTGTCAAACAGCAGCTCACATTGCACAGAAATCTCTTGTGAAAGGAGGATTTGGTGGATCCCGAGAACTTCACTGTCTTATTTTATGAAATTATTACAGCTGCCCCAGCACTCAGAAACAGACCAGAGCAAACCAGAAGAGAGTTGCTCATGCTCAGGGCCACGTAATCCAACTGAGCTCTGTAAAGGGCCAGTTTTCAAAAAAACAGGAGCTCACAGCCACCAAGCAGAGGGGGCCAGTTTATCTGAGCTGGCACCATGAGGGTGTCCCTTCTGCTTTGCCCCCATACCAAAAGTGACTCTGGGCCATAAGCAGTGGACATCTGTCCTGTGGGGCTCAGCCCTCGAGACCACCTGGATGGAGCTAGGTGTAT
This sequence comes from Perodicticus potto, assembly GCA_963574655.1. Taxonomy (NCBI): domain Eukaryota; kingdom Metazoa; phylum Chordata; class Mammalia; order Primates; family Lorisidae; genus Perodicticus; species Perodicticus potto. Next base: position 645 of record CAUYRH010108234.1, read on the forward strand.
CTGCTTGGCTGGTCTGCCAGGGCTGGGCATGCTGGAAATACTGAAGGTCCTGGGAGAGGGCCAGCCCCCCAGAGCAGAGGCCCCAGCAAGGCTGATGCCAATCCCTTGAGGTGTGGAGGTTCAGCCTCCTGCCCTGAAGGCCAGGCCTAAGGGGTGTGGGGTCGGGTACAACAGAACTGGCCTCTTGGATCCCTCAAACCACAAAACCCCTCCCTCCAGCCAGAGTAGCCGGGAGGTCTGTTTTGCAGAATGGGTGTCCCAGTGAGCTGAGCAGAGGAGCCAGCCGGCTTTATGGGCAGAAAGGGCTGAGGAAGACAAGGACCAACAGTGGACCGGTGGTGTCAAAGTCTCTTTCCTTATGGGCTAAAGCAGAGGGGACCCCTTGTTGTGCTGGCTCTGGTAAACTGGCCCCTTCTGCTTGGTGGTTGTGACTCTCCTACATTTTTGAAAACTGGCCTTTTGTTTAGCTCAGTTTGACTATGTAGTCCTTGAATAACTCCATTCTGGTTTGGTCTGGTCCGCTTGGCCCAGTGCAGGAGCCGAGTCTAAGACAATGGCCTCCCATAAATTTTGTTCAGTTAACCTTCTGTAAGTCTGAAGTCTGTGCTATGCATCTCATTCTAGTTATAAGTTTAAAAATTATGTGTGTGGAGGAATCTTCAAATGATGTTCATTTCCACTTATAAACTTAAACACCTACAACTTTTTTTTTTTTTTTTCAAGAGAAAGGCTTCCACTCTGTTGCCCAGGCTGGTCTTGACTTCTCAAACTCAAGTGATCCCCCCATCTTGTCCTTCTGAGTCCCTGGGATGATAGGTGTGAGCCACCTGCCCTGTTCCTCCCAACATTTTAAACTCCTTTTATTAATGTGATATATTTGGTTCCCTTCTTAAGTAATTTTACCATGAGGATTAATAAGCACAGTTTTGGTGAGTAGTAAATAATCCCTACAAACCCAACACATTTGTTAAAAGATAATTTTCAGGAAAAGGTGCAATTATGGCTCACACAGATATAAAAAGGAATGTGTTAAAGGTTTTATTTATTGTAGAATAGGATTTGAGCCCAAAATTATTTTTTAAAAATAATTTTATTCACTCATTAATCAAAGGGGGATGCGGGCAAGTGTTGTAAGTGCTCACAGGACCCTCCAGAGGACAGACCATCATAGGTCAATGAGGGTAGGGTGGGGAGTCGCGTGGCCCCCAGGGACAGGACAGCCAGCTGAGAGAGAGCAGAGACGGGACAGGCGAGGGCCTGCAGGGCTTCTGCAGGGTGGTGGCAGTTTCCCACTGAAACAAACTTTCCTACAAATCAAAATGTGAACCTTTTTAATTTTTCAAATTATTAAAGGGCTACGTATGTTTGGTTACATAGTTTGCTGTTGTATGGTTAAAGTCCAAGTTATAGATGTGCCCTTACCCAGATAGTGTGTGACATATCTGTGCAATGTGCCTGTTGGGTGGGAGATTACCCATCCCTGTATCTCCCTGTGCCCTAGTTGAGTGCCATTGGGTTTTGCTTCTGTGTAAGCACATGGGTGTGTATGAAACTTGTGAGTACTCTGCAGGAGAGAGAGTGTCTGTAGCAATGACTCCCTCATTTCCTACAAAATGGCCTAGCTGTCCCTGAGGCTGCCCTTTCTCATGCATTGCTGAAGGGGCCAGATGTGCATAGATGTAATTACACCACTTACAGCAGCCGAGGCGGTGAGTGATGGTCTGTGCTAAGTTCCCCTTGACCCATCATCACCTGCTCAGACAGTGGCTGCAAGACCCTTCCGCCCCTCCTGGGCTGCTAAGCGGAGGCTGACCCTGCCGGCAGGTCCAGGGGCTGCAGCTCCAGCGGTGAGACTGCAGTGGGGCGGTGGCTCTGCCAAGACCCGTGGAGCACATGGAGGGTGGGGAGGACGGAGATGCCTGCCCATGGCCCCTGTCTCCCCTTTACTGTGGAGAGCTCATGCAGTCCATGGGGGCGCAATCTGGGGATCTAGTCCACAAGGAGGCAGAGTCCCTGGGGAGTAGAGCCCGAGGTGGGGTGTAGTCTATGGGGGGCACAGTCCATAGGGGTGCAGTCACGGTGGGGGTGCAGCCCACCAGCACTTGGCCCTGAGAGGTGCAGTCCAGGGAATCTTCTCTGCCCTACACCTTGCCCCTCTGGTTGGCCCCGTCCCACCCTGCAGGACTCACTGAGGCAGGAACAGCCTCACTGAGGCCAGGCCCCCATGGGACATGTCATCCCCCTCACAAACAGTCCTGTGATTAGGACCTGAGAGCCCCAGCCTGAGGCTGAACCTGCCACCATGCTGGCCAAGGGTCACCCCAAGGCAGGACACAATTTGGGCTATGAGCTGGTGCTGGCCCTATAGGGCGCTTGGTCCCAGAGAGGAGTGAGGGTCGGGCTATGCTGTCTCTGGGAGGTGACTGCCTTGTTTCCATGGCAACCATACTGCCTGGCAGGGTGACAGTGATGCCGAAAGTCTAGATGCCTGTGCAAACCATATCAGAGCCATACCTGCTCAGACGAGAGTGGGGAGCCAAGAGCCGCTTTTACTAGGCCGTGACCCTGCGTAGCTGCCTGTGGACCCAGCATCTCTGACTGCCTCCACATTGGCTTCTCTGGGCCTCAGACCTCTGCCGCTAAGACCATGGCCCATGGAGTCCCGGCAGGAGCCCAGAGCCTACTGTGTCCCCCAGGACAGCGCCCTCCTTCTCCACCCTGCAGGTGGCCTGGTCCCACTCAGACATCCTGGCTGGGCTGCTCAGCTTCCCCGGCTCCTTGAGGTGTCCCCACAGTAGGCTCTGGGCTCCTGCTGGGACTCCATGGGCCATGGTCTTAGCGGCAGAGGTCTGAGGCCCAGAGAAGCCAATGTGGAGGCGGTCAGAGATGCTGGTCAGAGAAGCTGAGCAGCCCAGCCCAGCCAGCAGTCCAGGCAGCCCCCAACAGAGCCACTTTCTGGACTCAAGGGTAGGACCACTTGAGTCCAGAAAGTGGCTCTGTTGGGGGCTGCCTGGACTGCTGTCCTCTCCTTGGGTCCTCAAGGGCAGGCAGGTGGGAGAAGCTCACGGTAAAAGGGTGATTAAAGGAGAAACTGAGGCAGGATAGCTCGCCCAAGGTGACACCTGAATTCTCCAGCCAGTCTCCCTTGAGAGACAAACATCCCCTTGTGACCTGAGCCTCACCAACCTCTGGCCCCAGCCACATCCACAGCAGGGACACAGTCATCTCAGAGCCTGATAAAGGGTGGGCGGGGAGCAGTGCGGTACCAGGGAAGACGAGTGAAGGCCAGAACCCAGGAGGGAGCCATGTGGTGACAGCCCCAGAAGTCACCTGCCTCACACTGAAGGGCCTCCCTGCATGAGGTCCAGGGCGCTCCCCCTGGAGATGGCTGACTCCAGGCTCTGTCCTCGCCTCTCCCTCCTGCCTGGTGAGGGCCACAGCTGTCTGGGGCAGGGAGCTGCTGTGTCCTCTTAGAACAGCAGTTCTCAACCTGTGGGTCGCGACCCACAGGAACTGTATTAAAGGGTTGCGGCATTAGGGAGATTGAGAACCACTGTCTTAGAACACCCACCCACAGGTGATTCCTGCGACCTTGATCCCTGAAGGCTCAGCACCCTTGATGTGGGAGGTGGTGAGTCTCAAATCTGGACAGAGCCCTGCAAAGGCCGGAGCCTATGTGATGTCTGCACCTCTCTCCGGGGAGTCTGGAAGTTGAGCTGAGCACTGGGGCAGCTCAGAGGGGCTCATCCTCCTCACCCAGAAAGTGGCCGTGGGCGGCAACGTCCTCCACCACGCTGCCCACAGATGCCTACGTGATGTCTGCCAGGTGGGCGCCAGGGTGTGCTGGGGAGGCCTGTTCTGACCCAGGTTCCTGGGCCCACCTGCCACCAGAAGAGTTAAAGCCTCCTCCACTCCCTACAGCACAGCAACTGACTGCGTCCACTCACCATGTGAGGGACCTTAATAGGCTGGGAACCCTGTTGGTGGCCCCCTTGGGAAGGGCTGTCCCTGGTGGGGAACTGGGATATGGCTCCAGTGCAGCCTGTCTCCCTGGCTACCAGGTGGCAAATGGGTGCAGGCTGGGCAACGGCTGGGCGCAGGCTGGGGACAGGAGGGACGGGACAAATACCTGCTCAGAGAGTGCCTAACTGGGGCACTCTCCCCACCCGGAGACCGTCCCTCAGGGACAAGGCCACAGCAGCCAAGGGGGCACTCTCCTGCGCAGCTTGTTACTCTTTGGATATGGAGGGACCCCAGGAAAGCCTGACCCCAGGAGCCAGCAGGTGGGGTAGCCAGAGCTGGAGCTGCTGGAGACGGAGCCAGGCCAATAGCTGGCTGCTCCCCCCTCAGCACCACCCCACGCCCTGCTCCAATCTGCCAGCAGAGGGCGCCTCCACCCATGAGTAGCAGCCGAGCCCTCATGTGCCCGGCACTACCCTGCTGCCCACCAGGTGCCCCGACAAAGACCCCAGACTATAAACCTGAAGGGGCTCCTGAGAGAAACTTGGAAGTTCAAAGGCAAAGCTCAACCCTATGACCCAGACAGAAGCCTGCCACTCACACAGGAGCCCAGCCCCCCCACCCCACCCACATGGCAGCCCACCACCCAAACAGCTAGGCTCTTCCTCTGTTGTGTCACACCAGGGCAGCTCCTCTGGGGGGGCTCACCCCCCACTCAGGTTGTAGCAGGCACTGCAGGTGCGGTGTCCCCGGCTGTGGCCACCTGTGCTTTCCACAGATGTCCATGGGGACCCTTTGGCTCCTGGGTGCCCCCAGGCATCTCCCTCTGGGGTTCTGGAAGTTGAGTTGAGCACTGGGAAAGCTCAGAGGGGCTTGTCCTCCCTGCCCAGGAAGTGGCCTGACCACAGGGAAGGCGACTGTGGGGGGAGGGGCACCCCATTGGTCTGGGCCCAGCTCTGCTTCCCATGTGACCCAGATAGGCCTGAGCTCCTGCTTGGGGCCTGCTCCCTGGTAAGGTGAGGGCTAGGCCGGCAGTCCTTGAGGGCCTCCAAGTGACTGTCAACTCACACTCAGCAGGTGGCTTCCACAGAGGCCGTTTGAGGCCCACACACACCTGCTGGCTGCAGTGCCTGGTGCCCCCAGCTCCTCTGTCTGCTAAACCCTGGCCCAGGAAGGAGGGTGGCAGGTCTTCTACGATTGCTGTACCCAGTGATCTCAGACCCAGCAGCTTAAAAAGCACAAATTTATTTATACAGCAGGGGATCAGAAGTCAGATCGGGTCTCCCTGGCTGGACTGTGGTGTTGGCAGAGCCTCACCCTTTGCTGGAGGCTCCGGGGGAAGTCTGCTCTCTCACCTCTTCAGCTGCCTGAGGCTGTGGTGCTCCTGGCTCCTGACCCTCATTCTCTGTCAAGGCCTGCGGTGGGCACCCACTGACCTGCCTGCACGTCCCCGATTCTGGTCTTCCTCGTCCCTCTTCTCCTTTACAGGACCGTTGGATGACCCCAGACAGCTCCAGGTCAGCTGATATGAACCTTAGTTCCCCTTTCCAAGTAAGGTGACACAGTCAAGGTCCTGGGGCTCTGGACATGGATGTCCCCCCACCCTGGGCGTGCCTACCCTGGGTCTCTTCCCAACTTCCCAAGCAGCCCTGGTATCTAAACATCCAGCCTCAGGCCTGGAGTTGGGGTTCGTGGTGGACAAGCAGCTCAGGGTGACCAGTGGGGGATTAGTACAGGGGGACCGGATGTAGGGCCGGGGAGAGAGCACTCTTGGCTCAGCCTCTCAGCTCCTTCTCTACCCCCTCTGCCTTTTACAGTGTGTCCCATCTCCACCCTGGCTCTCTCCTTGGCGGGGCCCTTTCTGGAGTAAGGCCACAGAGTGGGTGGTTCAGATGACCCCAGCTTGAGGCTTTGCCCAGCACAAGATCCTGTTCAAACTTTTTCAAAAGATGTTTCTTGATGGAAGGATGACTCTGTCTGTTTTCAGGTTGAAAAACTATTATTATTCAGGTTTGCCTGATGTGGGGCTAAAACAGGACAGCGCTGGTGTCTGCCTAGCAGCTCCTGAGCCACAAAAGCAGAGAACCATATCCTGCACAGGCCTGTGGCAGCAGGCTCCCTGGGGACAGGGTCTGTCCTGGACCTGTCTTGGCTCAGTCTGGCCAGAAGAGATGGACAGAGCTCCTTGTCCTCACTGTCTAACCCCCCAGGCACAGCCTCTCCATGGCTTGGAACAAGGGGCTACCAAGGAAGGACCCAGGCAGGAGGGACAGTGGGCCTCCCAAGACAGCTAGCCCTGCCTGCACCAGAGCATTGGGAGCCTTGCCTGTCCCCCCTTGACCTCCAGACAGGGAAGGGTAAGTGGGTGCTCTGCTCAGAGGTCTGGCTATAGGAACACCATGTTTCGGGCCCATGCCCTGTTGCTCTTGGCCCCCCAGCCCCCAGCTAATGCTGCTCTGGGCTCGGCTGCCCCACCTCTCGGGGGCCTCCTCTTCTCCCTCCTCAGCCCCCCAGCAGACTGTGGCTGGCTGTGCTATTCCCCAGCACTAGTCCTGGTGCTCACCTGGTGAGTGCCCAGAGCGGGAGGTGAATGAATGATCTAGCCAACCTGTACCTGGATAAGACCGGACTGGCTGTTGGGCCCCAAGCCTGGCACTGCAGCTGGGCACTTGGCCCAGGGACCCAAGGGAGGAGGCTGTTGAGGGCTGGAGAGGAGGACCTGGGCTGGTTCACGCCTTCTCTTCAGTGACCTCCTTTTGCTGCAAAGAGCCTGTGTGTGACCTGCCTCCCAGGGGTTTGCAGGCGTCTGCCCTGCAGGCACCCAGGAGGGGCTGCAAGGTGCTCCGGAGGACTCCCCGGCTGGGCACAGCAGGGGCTCACTGTCCCTGCTATCTGAGCAGAGTCTAGCCCACTGCCCTGCCCTCAGCCTCCCTGTCTGGCTCTCAAGCTTTCCTCCAGCCATGGATAGGTCAGGTGGCCTTGATCTTCTTGAGAAGGAGGAGGCAGCCTTGGGAGCCGGGACAGTGGCAGTGCTTCTCCTGGGAGAGCCAGAACTGGACCTGTCAGGTCTGTCTGAAGTAGAGAGAGGAGGTCAGACTCCCCGGGGCCCTCAGAACCATGCAAGTTGAGTGGTCCCCAAAGGAGGGGTTCAGAACAGACTGAGGGGCAGAGGTGGCTGCACCTCAGCCCCTCAGGAGGGGGCAGGAGGGAAGGAGGACACTGGGCTCGGGGTGGGGTAGGGAAGTCCTGGAGGCTCCTCTTACCTGGGACCTCTGGGTTGCTAGACGCTGAGCTGTGGGCGGGGTCCCGTTGCTCCCAGGCTGTAGGGACAAGTGCTCAGAGTCACCAGCCTCAGCCCCAGGACAGGCAGGCCAGACCCGGAAGGCACCCGAGGGGTCTGTGGGAGGAAGGACCTTGGGAGCCCTGATGGGAGGCCTGCTGGAGGCAAAGCAGGCAAAGGCAGCAGGAAGCAGAGGGTCCCGCGGGGCCCGCCTGGTGGCCCTATGGACAGTGGCCCAGGCAGCCCATGGAGCTGCGTGTCATTGTCACTGCGTGAAACCCGCAATCGCCAAGCTCCCTGGTCCACAGGCAGAACCCTGCAGAGCACACGCTGAGCACCTTGGTCCCCGCTTCCCTCCTTTGTCCTCTTCAGAAATGTGTCTGAGGAGGGTTCTGGGAGAGGCACTGCAGCTGGGCAGCATGGGCTGGCCCAGGCTCCCCATGTGGCCCGTGGGTGTGGGCACCTCTATTCCGTGGTTCAGGGTTGTTCCAGTCTCTTCTGAGTGGGCAGAGTGTGAGGGGCTATGGCCTGGTCAGTGCTCAGCAGGTGGCCCCAGGTGGCACTGGACAGAGCGGAGAGCCAGCCACCCCAAACATCCCAGATGACTTGTTACACTACCGACACCACCCCAATCATCTTCGCCAAGGTCACCCAGATGCGGGGTCCAGGCCCAGGGGGGTGGTCCCAAATCCTGACAGTGCCTTTAGCTGGTGACTTCAGGGTCCCTGCTGGTTGTACAGCATGGGTAGGGGTGCACCCTGGGCTGCTCCCGTGCTCTTCTGCTGACCCCCATTTCAGGCTCTGGCCCAGATCCATCCCAGGGGCCCCTTCCCACAGCCAGCCCCAGGGCGGGAAGGCCCTCCTTGCCTCATCTTACTGCCCTGGGAGGCGCAGGGAGGTGCTCGTCGTTCAGCAGTCTGTGACTCTCACACACCCAGTGCCTGGGTGAATCTCATGGCCAGATGCACCTTGAGACAGTCCCATGTGTAGGAAGGGTGGCAGGTAAGCCCCACACCACCAGTCGGCATGGCTCTGTTCCTTCCTTACCTAGCACACAGATTGTTTCGTGATGTTCTATAACTCAGCCTTCTTCCTGGCCCCTGGACATTGGCTGCCCTCACTGTCATGAGCAGGCACCTTCTAGAGCAGTGGTTCTCGTCCTTCCTAATGCCACGACCCTTTAATACAGTTCCTCATGTTGTGGTGACCCCCAAACATAAAATTATTTTCGTTGCTACTTCATAACTGTAATTTTGCTGCTATTATGAATCGTAATGTAATTATCTGATATGCAGAATGTATTTAGGCCACCCCTGTGAAAGGGATGTTTGACCCCCAAAGGGGTCGCGACCCACAGTTTGAGAACTGCTGTTCTAGAGGCTTGTGGCCCCAGGAGCTGGAGCACCAGGATGACTCTGCAGCCCCCAGAGACTACCCAATGCCACAGGCCTAGCCCGCAGGTACATCAACGGGGGTTTTATGGGCCAGGAGCACAGTTCTCCTTGCAAGGAATGGGCCAGGAAGTGGGGGGTGACCACCTCATATCCAGGAGGAGCTTGGATGAGAGACCTGTTCTATCCCTCACGGTGCCCAGAGGAAAGACGCTGAAAAAAGAGGTGGCATAGCTCCCAGGGATGACAGGATCCTGACAGAGGGTCCTCAGGAAGGATGGTGGGGCTTGGGTGGTCTGGCCCAGGCAGAGCCCTCGCAGGCTCCCTGGAGCTGTACCCAGGGATCTTAGCAGTGCCCATACCACAGATTAGAAAGTAAGGCTGAGTCACTCGCTGAGGTTCCCAGATATAAATGTACTCAATGCGGGCAGTCTGAGTCCTTGACACCTGTGCTCCAGTAGCTCCAGAGCATACCAGCCAGATGTGTCCCCAGACCAAGTGCTCCCCAGCCTAGGTCTTCTCCCAGCCTGATGCTTCTCAACCTGAGCTCAAAATGCTTCCCAACCTAGAAGCTCCCCCATCTTGAGTGCTCCTTCATCCTGGGTCTTCCCCCAGCCCAATGCTCCCAAGCCCACATATCCCCCAACCTGGGTCTTCCCCCAGCCCAAGTGCTCTCCAACTTGGGATCCCTCAGCCCAATACACCCAGTTTGAGTTTCCCCCCCAATCTGGATCTTCCCCCAGCCCAGCTGACCCTGTGGTTTGAATGCTAACCCCAAACTGCTGCTCCTCTTCCAGGTCCCAGCACTGGGGTCCAAGCGGGGCCAGCATCCTCACTCACAGGCTGCCCATGTGCTCCTCAAACATGTCCCCAAGGACAGCCCTTGACGCCTTCTCACCTTCTTTCTGGCAGTCCAATAGGGAGCTGTGGTCCAGACTGCCCAGCCCTGCACACATGCCTTGGAAGGGCTGTCGGCTGGGTTGGCATGAGTCTGCCCTCAGCTCACTTGCCAAAGTGAAAACCAGCTTGTTCCTTCCAAGCCTGGAACCAGCCCAGACTCCCAAAGGAGGTCAAGCTCGTCTCACCTTGGCTGAGGGAGCTGGCAGCCTTCTCTGGATCCAGAGACCCTTGTGCCTGGAGGGAGTGCAGAGGCAGCTAGGCCAGAACAAGCTGAGCAGGCAGGCTCACTCTGAGGTCTGACAAGGGAGCCCCTATGTCTGTGAGCACAACCAGGCCACTGGGCAGGGTCTTAGTGCTAGGGCGGACACAGAGGGAAGCTAAGGTCTGGAGGATAGGATAGCCTCCCCAGGTTGCAGGATGGAACAGACCAGACCTGAGGGTCCCCCTCCCACCTGCCAGGGAACCAGGCCTCCTGGAAACAGGACAGCTGCTGAGGTCATTCAGAGCAGGGCTTGCTGCTGGCCCTGGACAGTGGGAAGGGAGTGGCCAGCCTGACCCTGAACAGGCCCATATGGTCTTCTCTGGCTGGGAGTCCAAAGGAGCCCGTGCCTGCCCCAACCCGGAAGCTTCCAGGATGCTCTGCCACCCAAGCCAGACCTTAGCCAAGACTAGGCAAGGCCCTGCCCTCCAGCCCAGGGAGGGGTGAGGAGCTATGCTCAGGACTTGGAACCACAACTGCCGGCTGGCTGGGACCTCTGGGCACCCTCCTAACGTCTTTCTTTACTGTGAAGTGGTCTCACAGGACCCAGGAGACAGTGTGCAGGGCTCTGAGCTCACCCCCCTCCCAGATCCCAGGGCCTTTTGGGTACGGGCCTGACCTAGGAGGACACAGTGTGTGCAAACAGAGGCCTCAGTCCAACCCAACCTGTGCAGGAATGAAGGAAGGGGTGTTGGCCCAGCACAACCCAGAACACAGTCCACCCCATGGGGTCCCGACCCCCCACCCCTGCTGCTGGGTGCCAGACTCCCCAAGGGGGCACAGAGGCCATCTGCCTCCCTGGTGGATCACAAAGCCAATTTTTGCAGAGTCCAGTGTGTGCCAGTGGCCTTGCATTGTGGGCTGGGTGGGCCTATAGATGCACTATGGACACTGCCGCTGGCTCAGTGGGCAGTGCCTGCCAGACTTGGCCTGCCCATTCCACCCGCAGTACTGCCCCTGTGCCCAGCCTGTGTACCCACACTCATATGCACCCCAACCCCCAGGGATGCAGTGCTGGGGCATTTGGCTCTGCCTCCACATCAGAAGAGCCTGGCCTTCTTCCCAGCGCAGACCTTAGGGCGGTCCCAGCAGGCTCCAGAGAGCCCTGCCAGGCAGGATACAAATGACCACAAGGGCCACTGCCCACTGAGCCTTCCCTGGGTCTTCTTCAGTGAACTTTACAGAATCCACACAAGGTCAGCGCCACTGTGCCCTTGGGCCCTTACAGGGAGCTTGTGGTGGAGATGGGCCTTGCATGGGCCGGGGCACATCGGGGCAAGTCATCGTCGGGTGAGGGGAGGGACCCAAACCTCAGAGCCCATGGGCTAGTGTGGCTCGTCCCCCACCCTGCTGGCCCAGTCCTCTGCCGAGTGGGGGTGGGTCCCATGACAAGGCCTAGGGGCCCTGCTGGGAGGGAGGCCGAGGGTTGTTTGATGTTCTTGGGTGCCTGCTGGGCTGTTCCCCTCCTACAGACCCCTCCCCCAGATAAGTGGGCCGAGGTCATATACCACTCTGGGCCCTGGATGCAGGACCTGGACCCTTGCCTGGCCCTGCGGAGCCTGGGCCTCAAGCCCCTCTTGGGATCCACGAAGGATATGACTGAGACCCTGTGAGACTCCCAGGTGTGATTTCGAATAAAAATGGTGTGAAGCTGTAAAACACGGGAAAGAAGGCCAAAGCTCTGTTCTTTCCCACGGCAACGACTGGATGCCAGTTTTGGAACAACAAACATCAAACCCTTTCTAAAAAAGTCGCTTGTGGCCTCGCCCTGTTAGTGCCAGAGGACGCACTCAGCCCACCCTTGGGCAGCCCTACGAGCTGCCCCAGCACCTCCTAGGCCACTGAGGGAGGGACGTCTGTAGCCATGCCCTTGCTGGCTCCCACAGAGCCCAGACCCACAGTGACCACCACGTCACTCTCCTGCCTCCTTCCAGGCCAGGCGCTGCCCCTGGCCCTGGGAAGACCCGCCCTAGTGGCCTGGAGGCCCAAGAGAGAGCCCTTCCCATGCCCAGTTGGCTGGTTCTTTCCACCAGGCCTGGACCAGGGGTCCACCCTGTGCCAGCTGAGGAAGGCCAGCAGGGCCACCCACTTGGAGTGGGCCCCACAGGGAGGGAAGGTGGAAGGTAGGCCAGGCAGGTGGAAGCAACACTTGATTTCCCCACAAGAGTCATCAGCTTTGGCGTTGGGGTCAGGGGTATCCTCCCCACTCTAGCCGGTCTCAGAGGTAGACAGCAGGTTCCACCCTGTGCTCCATGAGGCAGGATGGCTTTGGGTGGTGCTGGCCTCCTCTGCTCAGCCCTTCCTTTGCCATGTGGGAACACTGAAGCCAGAGAGGTTCCACCCTGATCCCACATCAACCTCTGAGCTGGGGCTCCCTTCAGATGCAGACAGGTGACTGCTCGAGAGGGGGAGCCTAGGCCCAGCATGCAGGCAGGGTCGACGTGTGGATGGCAGCCTTGTAGATGGTGCCTCAGCCCCCAGCCATTGCCTAATGAAGGAACAACCCAGAAACATGCTGGGCTGACTCCCCCCAGGCAGAGCAAGAGGGAGAATGGTGCAGGCTGTGTGCTCCAGGGCTGGGCTCTAGCAATGCTCTGCATCTGACTGAGTGACCGAGGAGCAGGCAGGGGCTCAGTGAGGACAGCCTGCCCATGCCGACTCTGCCTGGCTCATCCTCCATCCTGGGTATGGAGAAGCTGCTCCCCCACCCCCTTCCAGGCCCCAGGCTGCTCTCCCGGCAGTGGCCCAGATTCTGCTGCCAGAAATATCCTCACAATTAAATTGCAAAGCCCAAAGAGCTGCTGGGAGAGGAAAGGTGAGTTGTTACACAACATCTCATTACTGGGGCTCCTGAGGCCTGGGAGACACTTGTCCCACCAAGGTCCAGCTGTCTGAGATGCACTTGGGAGGCAGGAGGGGGGCCGGGGGGACTGCCTTTGCAGGGTAGAGGCCTCCAGCAGCCTGCACACCCTGGGGCCTTTGCCAGCGGAGAACAGCCCCTCCCAGGGAGGCTCAGGGCAGGATGCAAGCCTAGGGCATCAGAGTCCTGGATGGGACCACAGATCTGGACAGCACAGACTCAGACGCCCTGTACCCTGCACCTCTCCCTGTATGACCTGGAAGGAGCAAGGGGGAGGAGGGAGAGGGCATCTCTGTCCTGGCCTGGGGGCTCTCTGGGCCATCCCTCACTCTACCCCTGCCCCTGCCTGGCACCCCCTCCTGCCTCCTGAGTAGTGACAGGGGTGTGGCTGGGGTGGGCTGTCCAGGAAGCTCTGGCAGAAGCTGGTCCCTTGCCCTGAGTCTGGACACTTCCAGGCAGGGGCTGTTTATGGCCCCTGGCCTGAATGGTCAGGCCAGCTCCTCCCCCACCCAGAGGTCAGTGGTCTGGACTGCCTTAGGCCAAGCCCTGGCCTTGCCTTTGCTAAGAGGAACAATCCCTGACTTCATTATAAAACTGATGTATCAATATAGTAGAAAATTTATAAAATAGAGGAAAGCCACAAAGTCACCCCAAATCCAGAACCACAGGGAACTGTGTGGAGTGTGTCAGCGTTGTTGGGCACGCAGTGTACTCAGGACATCCGTGGCCGGGTCTGTACCGGCCCTGGGAACATGTGGGGGGAGGCTGTCCCAGCCTCCCTCCCCCACAGTTCTGTGTCCTGCCTGGGACACGGCAGCAACCTGTGAACAGGTGGAGTCAGCCACCAACACTGCCCAGCAAGGATGAAATGACCTGAGAGCCAGGGCAGGAGTCCAGCCTCATGCTGGCTTGGGTGGGGGTGCAGATCAGAATTACATCTGATTGTACAGAGAGGCAGAGTGGGAAACTCTGAGACTGATGTAGGCAGAGGGCAGAGCAAGTACCGTGGGCCTGAGGAAGGGTGATCTGGGGGACAGGAAGCAGCAGCTGCTGAGGTCCAGGCCACGGGGTGGCCAAGCCAGGTGGGGTCTGGAGCAGGTCAGCAGGGCCTGGTGAAGTGACCTCACTTTCCCCAGCTCAGAACCCAGCATGGCGTGGGGGGGGGCTCCTGCAGCTGGGTTTAGCAGTGCTCTGGTGGGCTGCCAAGTTCCAGCGCTCTTGTCTCTAGGGGAAACTGCCCATTTGTTTAGGAAAATATGTTAATAGGCTTTTTGGTTCTGGAAGGAAGGTCCCAGGACACAGTCTGGGGCAGGAAACCAAAGAGCCCAGGCAGCCAATGCAGGAGGGGGATTGGCTGGGGCCAGGATTGCCTGGGGCAGAGCGTTGGTCCCGGTCTGTGTCTGTGGGGAGAGGGAATTTGATATGTGATGAATTGTTCCTAATTTTAATTTAATTTCTCTGATGCCTAGAGAGGTCATTTCTATTTTAGGCACTTGGTTTATTTTATTTCAATCATTTTGTCCTGGTCTTTTCCATTTTTCATTGGGATATTTGTCTTTTTTAAAAGCGTTGAGATCTTCGTCTGTTGCAATTTTTTTTTCTCTGTCACTTGGCTTTTAATTTATTTAAGGTATTTTTTTGCAAATACAAGTGTTAAATTATATGCACTCAAATGTATCCATATTTTCCTTTATAATGATGGTTCTTTGAACTAAAGTTTAGAAAGTTCTTACCAAGTTCAAAAAGTTAGTGCAATTCTTACATACATATGCATTTTTATTTATACTATGATTTTCTTTTTATTTATTCTCAAATCCATCTGAAATTGATTATAGTATATATGACCACTTGGTTAAGTATAAAACTATTTTTTCTCCAAATAATTAACCCATGATCCCAGCTACACTTGCTGCATATTCGCCGTGTGACATTTGGAGTTCTTGTGGTGTGTTGCCATGAGTTGTGCTTAAAGCCCTGCTCAAAAGGATGGAGCTGGGAAGACCATGGCCAGTGAGGTGCTGGGGCTGTCTCCCTGTGTCGTCGTTGGGAGAGTTCTGGGCATGCAGGAAGCCCCGAGATGAACTGTTTTTGGAGAGACCCCCACATGGGCTGCCACCTCCAGCTGGGGATGCATTTCTCCCTGAGCAACCTGGCCTGACCTCACATTCTTTCCACCTTCCATTTCCTGTCAAGTCCCACCTTTGCAAATGTAATGTGCAGGTGCACATGTGAAGGGAGCACAGGAGCCCTTCCATGCCACAGAGGTGGGACCCCGGGACACAGCACACACTATGATGATTCTGAACTCTTTAACATTAACAGTTAAAACTAGAAATTGTGAAACAATCTTGTTTTTCAAGATTTATTTAAATCATTTTATCCTTGTCTTTCCCATTTTTCATGGGGATATTTGTCTTTTTTAAAAGGGTTGAGAATGGAGACGCGAGAATCCAATGTACTGAATTCTAACATAAAGTTAGTAGATAAGCTAATATAAGGGGACATGGGGGAAGGAGTGAGCTAGGAGAGGGGAGAGGGAAGGGGATGGGAGTCATGGTGTATGGCACACTCTTGGGGGTGGGACACAATTATAAGAGGGACTTTATCTAACAAAGGCAATCAGTGTAACCTAATGCTTTGTACCCTCAATGAATCCCAAATAATAAAAAAAAAATTTTTTTAATGGAAAAAAATATATTTTGAAAATATTTTTCCAGGATAGACTGATTCTAAACCAGAATGTGTTACCCAGTTGAAATATCAACAAGCCAACTTGTCACGTAGCAGAGATGTGTGCACGGTTTTTCTCTGGAAGTCACAGCATAGGAGACTGTGCTGAGGGGAGAATTACGCTGTTGAGATTCAGAGGATGAACCAGTGACAGGACCCAGGACACCAGGCTTCCAAGCACACCAATGTCTCTGCAACCACAACCAGAGAAAGCCAGATAAAACACAAACATCACATCTTTAAATGCCAGAGAGTGGTGGAGGCAAAGAAGATGAATCAAAATGAGTCCTAAGAGACAAGCACTCCTGAGGTGAGCCAGCATCTTCAGAGGCTTCCCTGGGATGGTGCCCATTGGCTACTGGCTGAGCACCAGTGTGGTCCAGATAAGAGGACACTTCTGGGGAATGAGAAGCCAGCAGGACTTTCAGTGATTGCATAGAACCAAAGGCCAGATTGGAAACTCAAGCACACCATGGTTTTCCCGAGGGGCATTTGCTGAGTCTGTGGACTCAGGGGAGGCCGGAGACCAGGCTGAGAAGCTCTAACACAGTGTAAAATCTCAGACAGCCCCATCCGTCATGGGGCACCACACCGCAGGGCCCCCATGCAGCTCAACCCTTGCTCAGGGTGACCTAACGGCCCCTTACCCTCACCCCTTGGGGGAAAGATCATCTGCACCTCATGGGCTCTTTTATTCACAATATCAAGCATATAATAAACAATTTTTATACATAGAAAGAGGCAAGAAAACACGACCCATAATTAAGAGAAAAAGTAGAAGATAGAAGCAGACCCAATAGTAATCTAGGTATTAGTTAGCAGACAAGGATTTTAAAATAACTATGATGATTAGGTTATGAAAAGTTGAGGGAAAGATGGCATAAGTTAAATAAATAGGTGGAAAATTTCAGCAGAGAATTAAAATCTTAAAAAATATAACTTGAGATATTAAGAAATCAAATGGGCCGAGCAGGGTGGCTCACGCCTATAATCCTAGCACTCTGGGAAGCTGAGGCAAAGGGATTGCTTGAGCTCAGGAGTTCAAGACCAGGCTGAACAAAAGTGAGACCTCATCTCTACAAAAAATAGTAAAATTAGCTGGGTGTGGTAGTGTGTGCCTGTAGTCCCAGCTACTCGGGAGACTGAGTCATGGAGATCACTTGAACTCAAGAGTCTCAGATTTATGCAAACTATGATGACCCCACTGCACTCTAGGCAGGGTGACAAGACTCTGTCTCAAAAAGAACGAATGAAATCAAATGGACACTCTATAATTATAACTTTCAATATCTAAAGTTAACAATTCAATCAATGGCTTTAATAGCAGTTGGATACAGCAGATTGGTGAGCTGACAAGGGCGTAAATGGAAAATATCCTCACAGAAAGAAAAAATAGGGTGAAAACCAGAGACACATGTAAGAGACACAGGGATGTGCTCCAAGTTAACGTACTTACACACCTCCTTCCAGAAGGAGAGGAGAGTGCAAATGAGGGAGGTGCCAGGTACAAAGAGGCAATACTGAGCTCTTAGGGGCCAGGGAAGATTCTTCCCCAGGGGTTAGAGACCAGCCTGAGCAAGAGCAAGACCCCTTCTCTGCCAAAAATAGAAACAAGGGTATGGTGGTGGGCACCTGTAGTTTCAGCTACTTGAGAGGCTGAGGCAGGAGGATCGTTTGAGCCCAGGAGTTTGAGGTTGTTGTGAGCTGTGATGAGGCCACAGCACTCTAGCCTGGGAGTCAGAGTGAGACTCTGTCTCAAAAATACACACATAAACAAACAAACAAAAAACACACAAAGTGCTAATAACCCAGAACTTTTTAGAACTGATGAAAGACATCAACCCATGAATTCAAGAAGCTCTGCACATCATAAGCAAAAAAACAAGGCAATTACTAACACCACAAAAGATAGATTTATATGCCAAAGGAAGTGTAATCAAATGTTACTTCATAGCCCCATTAATGACATTTACCTAATCCAATAACACAGGCACTAATTTGATTTAATGAAAAACTGTGATTTATCTGATTAAAAAGTGGGAAGAAGAGAGGTTTGTGGATCTGTGTGCTGGGGGAGGCAAGGTAAGAGAACTTAAGCTTAATTTTCCATCCTAGGAAGTCAAAATGAAGAATCAAACCATGACAGGATAAATTGTTATTTAGAAAAATATTGGAAAATATGTGAAGAAATCTCTAAAAAGAGCTGGAAGAAGGGAGGGTAGGTGTTTTCCAGAGGAGGGATCAGGCAAGGGAGTGTGGCAGCTGCTTCCAAACATTTTCAGACAGTTTGACTTTCAAAATTAAGTAAGGCTTTGATTAAAGTTAAGGTTGATGGATATGAAATATAATTAAATACCTTTTGTGGTGTATATTGGCAATCAAATTATATTTCTCATTTAACCTATGAGTATAATTAAGCTGTTAGACTTTATAATATGAACTCATTCTTGCCTTTGAGGAATAAATCCTGTGAAGTTGATGTTTTGTTAATATAAGGTACTAAATGGATATAATTTGCCAAGAATTTATTCGGAATTCTAATACCTGAGATTGTATTGTAATTTGTCTTGTAATGCTATCTTTTTCATTTTTTAAAAGCAGGGTTGTACTGGATTGATGAGCTTAATTGGGAAACTGTCTCTATATTTCTACCAATTGTCAATTTGTATGGTGTTGGAATTATCCTTTTCTTAAAAGTTTGAAATATTCCACCCATAAAATTACTTGACCTGGCACCATTTATGGAAATAATTCTTTGGCAACATTTTCTATTCATTCTGTGACTATTCATCTCTTAAAGTGTTCAGGTCTTCTCCTGAGACAGTTTTGAAAATTGCTCCTTTCTTTGAGATATACAAATGTAACCATATTGCACATTATTTCACTTATCATTTTATGTTACTGTTATTTTTTAAGAATTTTTTGATATTTATTTCTGTTTGGCACCTGAACACAACT
This sequence comes from Perodicticus potto, assembly GCA_963574655.1. Taxonomy (NCBI): domain Eukaryota; kingdom Metazoa; phylum Chordata; class Mammalia; order Primates; family Lorisidae; genus Perodicticus; species Perodicticus potto. The sequence continues at coordinate 18,983 of CAUYRH010108234.1, forward strand.
ATTCCAAAATGCACCATAAAGTTTTAAAGTCTCCAGACATCTGCTGACATGGTGTTTTGTCTGACATCCCTCTCAGCGGCCCGTGCTGCAGCGGGAATGGCTCCCCGTCCCTGGACCCTCACTCCCCCAGTTCACTAACTTTCAGTTTCCCTGTTTTCTTTCCCCCCTTTTTTTTCCTTTTACTTTCCATCCACCTTTCATTACTATCTGAGTTTTAGGCTGCTCCCTCCTTTCTAAAATCTTGCCTATTCTGTTGAGACCTCTTCTTTGTCCTCTTTTTTTTCTTCCGCGTCCACTTACTGTTGATTTTTAATGAAAGCACGAAGCAGACACTTTAAAAAAAAGCACACTTCTTCTCTGTTAGACGATCTTTTTTTTTTTTTTTTTTTTGTAGAGACAGAGTCTCACTTTATCACCCTCGGTAGAGTGCCGTGGCGTCACACAGTTCACAGCAACCTCCAACTCCTGGGCTTAGGCAATTCTCTTGCCTCAGCCTCCCGAGTAGCTGGGACTACAGGCGCCTGCCACAACGTCCGGCCCTTTTTTTTTTTTTTATTGTTTGGGATTCATTGAGGATACAAAGAATTAGTTTATACTGATTGCATTTGTTAGATAAAGTCCCTCATACTTGTGTCCCACCCCCAAGAGGTGAGCCATACACCATGACCCTCAAACCCCTCCCCACTTCCCCTATCCCCTACTTACCTACCTAATATGAAGACGGTAGCTTATCTACAATCTTCATATTAGTATTCAGTACATTGGATTCTTGCTTCTCCATTCTCTAAGAAGAATGTGTTCCACCCCAATCCAGGTTAATACAACAGATGTAAAGTCTCCATCTTTTTTAATGGCTGAATAGTATTCCATGGTATACATATACCATAGCTTGTTAATCCATTCCTGGATTGGTGGGCATTTAGGCTGTTTCCACGTTTTGGCAATTGTAAACTGAGCTGCTATAAACCGTCTAGTGCAAATGTCCTTATGCTAAAAGGATATATTTTTTCTTCTGGATAAATGCCCAGTGATGGGATTGCAGGATCAAATGGAAGGTCTAGTTTGAGTTTTTTGAGGATTCTTTATGCTTCCTTCCAGAAATGTTGTATTAGTTTGCAGTCCCACCAGCAGTGTAAAAGTGTTCCCTTCTCTCCACATCCACGCCAGCATCTGCAACTATGAGACTTTGTGATGTGGGCCATTCTCACTGGGGTTGGGTGATATCTCAGGGTGCTTTTGATTTGCATTTCTCTGATGATTAGGGATGATTAACATTCTTTCATGTTTGTTACCCATTTGTCTATCTTCTTTAGAGATATATGGTATTGTTGGATCTTTTTTAGCTGATTAATTTGAGTACTCTATAGACCTAGTTATCAAGTTTTTGTCCAATTCATAATATGCAAATATCTTCTCTTATTCTGAAGGTTGTCTATTCGCTTTGGTTGTTGTCTCCTCAGCTGTATAGAAACTATTCTGTTTAATTAAGTCCCATTTGTTTATTTTTGTTGTTGCTGCAATTGCCACAGAAGTCTTCATCTTTTTTTTTTTTTGTTGTTGTTGTTGTTGCAGTTAGGCCAGGGCAGGGTTTGAAACCTCCACCCTTGATATATGGGGCCAGCTCGCTACTCACTGAGCCACAGGCACCACCCTTTTGTCAGTTTTTTTTTTTGAGACAGAGTCTCACTAAGTCACCCTCAGTAGAGTGTCGTGGCGTCACAGCTCACGGCAACCTCAAACTCTTGGTTTAAGTGATTCTCTTGCCTCAGCCTCCCAAGTAGCTGGGACTACAGATGCCCGCCACAACACCTGGCTATTTTTTGTTACAGTTGTCGTTTAGCTGGCCTGGGCTGGGTTCGAACCCACCAGCCCTGGTGTATGTGGCTGACACTGTAACCACTGTGCTACGGGTGCTGAGCCCACAGAAGTCTTCTTAATAAAATTTTCCCCAGGCCAATATCTTCAAGTGTTTTCCCCACACTTTCTTCAAGGATTTTGTTTTTTATTGTTTCATGCCTTATATTTAAATCTTTTATGCATAGGAATTAATTTTTGTCCGTGGTGAGAGGTGCGAGCCCAGTTTCAGTCTTTACATGTGGTTATCCAGTTCTCCCACCACCGTTTATTGAATAGGGATTCTTTTCGCTGGTGTATGTTCTTGTTTGGTTTATCAAAGATCAGGTGGCCCTAAAATGTTAGTTTCATCTCATGGTTTTCTATTTGTCTATAGACAGGTGTCTATGTCTCTATTTTTGAAGAAGACACTTTTAAAGATGTGCTTTGTTCTCCCTGGTTGTCCTGTGTCCTCACCCCAGTGTCCTGTGTCCTCCCTCCGTGTCACGTCCTCCCTCAGTGTCCTGTGTGCTCTCTGTCTTTCAGGATGGGGGCTTCTCGCAGTTCCCAGCTGAGTTATTCTGGGCGTGCACGGGTGTGTGCCTTGCGTGTGGCACTGGCCACCACACCTCCTGAGGACTTGCTCCAGAGCGCGGTGGGGAGATGGGGCTGTCACGCTGTGTCTAGAGGGACAGGACCCTGGTTCTCCAGGGTCTGGTCTGGGATGCTGGGCCCCACCCTGTCTGCTGCCCACCAGCCTCTGCCTTCTGGGGACCATGCTGTTACTCACGTCTGCACCTGCTCTTGAGGGTTCTGTGAGTGCCTCAGTGATCAATACTTGCCTGGCATCTGGGAGCTCCTGGCCTTTTGCTGGAGAAAGATTAGGCAGCAGCAACCTTTGCAGCTGTCAGCTGCTAGCTTGAAACATGCTGGGAAATCCATGGCTCCAGGGGCCTCCCCTGACACCCTCCTGTCACATGAGGGCCGGCCCTGCCGCCCGCTCTTTCCAGGAGCACGTAGGGGTCTCCTTGATAGTCAGGACCCCAGCCCATGCTGCAGCTTCTTCACCCTTCACACAGGCCAAGGGTTCCCTGGGGCTGAGGCCTCCTTCACTCACCACAAGCAGCCCCGCCACCGGGGGAGACGACCAGCCTGTGGCTGCTGCAGCTGTGGCCCCCACACCCACCATGGGGCAGGCCACGCCCCGGAGACGCAACTCTATTTAGGTCTGGTGGGGCTGGGGCCACAGAACCACACGTGGAGGTGGGAGCAGAGCTTGCACACTGGGCTAGAGGGGGATGAGAAAGGAGGCCCACATCACCTCAGCTTCCTCATGTCTCCTTACAGGGTGCTAGCTGGCCCTGAGCCCAAGCAGTGAAGTGCTTGTCTGCCAGGAGGCTGGGGGCAGACAGGAAGGATGGGGCCAGCTCTCGGTCTGTAGGGGACAGCAACCCAGTTGGCCCACCAGCCACAGGGGCAGGAGGAAGCCCCCTTGGGAGCCACTCACGGCATCTGGCTCTGGGCTTTGCTCTATCCCTGGAGCCCCGGGCACCTGTATGGTTCCAACACCTCCTGCTGTGTGGCCTCCCAGCTCCCTGGTCTCAGCCTGGGATGGGCCCGGGGTCTGGAGGCGACCAGGGAGAGGCATGAATTGTCTTTCCCTGGCACCATCGGCCCCAGAGACCTTGGGTAGCAAGTCTGGGCAAAACCTACTTCTGCGGAGACCTGAAAATCCCAGGGAGTGGGGTGTGACCCCTGGCCCCAGTTGGAAGGACCCCTCACTGCTGAAACCCCACACAACTCTCCCAGAGCCCTGGGAGGCCCTTGGCTCAGATGAGCCAGGGGTGGGAGGTCTGTGAGGGCGTTAGAGTCCTGGGCAGCACCCAGGGAGCCCTGCAGTGGACACCAGCACCTGCCCTGCAGCCTCCATTCTGCCCTGGGGCCTGACACTGCAGGTTGTGGCCCTGCAGGTGGCCTGAGCCTGGGCTATGAGGTTCAAAGCTGGGTCCTGCTGCCTCCACACCCAGTGTCTTTATCTGTGCAGGAGCGTAAAGGTGGCTCCTGGTGCCCTCAAGTCCATGACGCCCCCCAACCTGTGCCTGTCTTCACACGGGCTCTCGTGTTCTCTGACATCCTGGGGGCCACCCTAAGTCCAGGATGAGCTCACCTACAGGTCCCCAACCAAAGACGCTTCCAATAACATCAAGTCCTGAGGTTCTGGGAGGGTGTGACCTTGTGGAACACACTTGACTCTGGGGCAGAGTCCCACACACCTGGATGGGACTCTACTGTCACATGTCACCCAGGCATCACCCTAGGGGGCATCAAAGGAGATCCATCTAAACATTGCGTGTCTGAAAAGCATCTTCCCTGGAGCCCACTAGCCACCCCAGAAGGTGCTAGAAGCCTCATTGGGAGCACAGGGAAGAATTGTTTTAGTTGCCAGGAAATACCTTTGCCCACATGATGGGCTGGCCAGAGATCGGCCAACCTTTGATGCAGCTGGCTGAACACCAGGACACAGCAGCTGACCCTGAGCCCAGGTTTGGGCCCCACTGCCAGCTGAAACAGGGGAGAGGGGGCCACTCACGCAGACCTGGCCAGTGGCTTGGGCCCATTGTGAAGTGGCCTGCAGGAGGTGATCAGCAGCAGCAAAGAGTGACAGTCTGGTCCACGGGACAAGGGCCCTAGGATCCCAGGGCTCAGTGTAGGGCCCAGCTGGGTGGTGCCATTGCCCTGGGATGGCCTTTACCTGTCCCCTCCCTGGAGCCCAGGTCTGCCCGACCACAGAGCCTGCTCCCTCCGCTGACTGAATAGCAAAGTCAGAGGCCAGAGGCGTCCAGCCAGCAGGTTCAGAGCCCTGGCTGTGAGCTTGGGCGGCAGGCAGGGAGGAGGCGCCACTCAGTGTCCCCAGAAGGGAGGGAAGCCAGCCAGGTAGGCCATGTTGCTGGAGGACAACTGATGCTCACAGAGTGGCCCACAGCCTCATCCTACAGACCAGCCAGGACACACGCGGCACTGAGATGCCCACCAAAATCCTACTTTCTGATCATGAAGTAAGACATCCTCATTATGGAAATTAGAGTGCCTGGGAGAGCAGAGGAGGCTAGCGTTTCAGGGAGTTCCATGTGTCCCCCAATTTCCACGGATCTCCTGGGGGCTCCAGGTTGCAGTCACCAGGCACTGCTGGTTTGGGGGCTGGGCAGCACAAAGGCTCCTGGTGGAAAGTTCAGTGAGGGGAGCAGGGTGTCGATGGGGGGGGGGGTCCCAGCTAGTTATTCCTTATGAATGAAAATAAACGAATGACTCAAAAGGCTTCACGTGAGACTTCCTGACGCCATCATTCCCCTTGAGACCTGGCCTCTGGGCAGGCTGTCAGCATGTGCCCACTGGCACGATTTTCCTGGCTGTCCAAAAGGCAGAGGCAGCATCTGAACATTGGGGGGCAGGTCACTGGGAGGAACACCCCCCCCCAGGCCTGGGCCTGGGCAAGCGCAGAAGGGGCCTCGGGGCAAACCCTGTTGGGGGCTGAAAAAAATGTATTTTTATTTTTTCCTTTCAAGTGTGTGATACACTTTGTTTTTTAACACAGTTATAGGTTCACAGTGACTTGGAGAGGACAGCACAGAGGAAGCCCCTGCATATCAGCCTGCCCCAGCACCCGGGCGCCTGTGTAGACGAGCCGACATCCAGCGTCCATGGTCTACACTGGGCTTACTCTTGGGCATTTTCAACTCATCTGTCTGTTGGCCAAAGCTTATCTTGAAGTAACTTCTGAGGACAAGTGTGGGGAGTGCCACTTCTACATTACTGTTATTAGCATTCTTTATGTATTAACATATAACAGGTCCATTTGTCATTTAATTTTGCATATCGATAGTTAAATAGTACATAAATATGTTATTTGCAATATAATAAATGTATTTATTTCTTTATTATGCAGCAGAGCATAAGGGCAGAATTTTGAGGCAAAAATGCAGGTGCAGAGTCTCCCACTGACAGAGTGGCCGGCTGTCTGAGTGAACCCTGCAGAGAGGTCCTGGTTGCTGTGCTGTGGCCCAAGGACCTGACCTACTGAGATACGCTGGTATTCTGGAATCACCTTGCTCCTTCAGGTGTCTGCTCCTCCTCTGAAATGCCGGTTTCTCTCTGACTGTCATCCTGGCTCTGGTGTCCCCTCCAGCTGCACCCCTACCCTCTCCACTCCACACAGGGCTTCTCCAGGAAAGCGAGCCCTGGGCATGTTGTCCATGGAGACTTCCCTGCTCCCCTGGGGACCTGGACTCTGCCTGCGTCCATATTTCTGCAAGAGTCCTTGACCTGTTCACTCCCAAACTCTCTGCCTCAGCCATGTCTCCTGAAGGCCCCCCTCCCACATTGCACTGTAAATGTCAAAGACCTTTCTTCTTTCTCCAAAAGAGCACCTGAGAAGTGGTTATCTTCCTACATTTTTGGAATAAAGCTTTCCCCATAACCCTGCAAGTCCCTCTTGCAAGGAAGGGCTGACCCCTCGACCCCAGCTGCAGCTGGTGAGGCCTGTAGAGCTGCCTCCTCCTTGGTACAGCTTACCCGGCAGTCTCCAGGCACCTACACACTGCTGACCTCTGTGTGTGTGGTAGAGCCCCACCGCCCTGTGGTGCCCCAGGCCTGCTCAGCCTAAGGCCCTGTGTGCAGACACCTGCCATAGCGCCTGCCATTCCCAACCCTTTAGCCAAACGCTGGTGCAGGTGGCCCAAACCCCGCTGTGGTTGTAGGCTGCCTGGGGCAGGCTGGCACTTCTCTCCACAGGTGGCCTGACTCTCCTGAAGGCAATTGAGCCCTGGGTCTCCAGGAGTCATCAGGTGCTGCCCATGAGAGCCTGCGAGTCTGGCCCTCTACAGACATTCCAAGCTTTCAGGGCTTCCCTGCCCGTGGTCAGCTGCCTGTGTTGGGACTGGGCCTCCAACACTAAGGGCACTGGGCACAGAGCAGGGTGCCCCGGTGACTTGGATGTGAGGACTGCTCGCACCTCACACCAGCATGGCTTGATCGTTAGAAAACAAAACTCGGACAAGGGAAATCGCCCCAATGACACGTGTGGTCCAGTCAGCTAGTGTAAGGCAAACACCCTACCTCCAAGCCCAGATAGGACCCGCTGGCCCCCACAAAAGCCCCTCCAAGCGTCCTGCCCCACAGAGCAATGCCCGCACCGTCCCCTGAGCGCTTTGTTTGGCCCTGGCCAGTGTGTGAACCTGACCAATCTTCCCATCCTCCAACACGACTCCCCATCCCCTGCTCCCTGTGGTTTATCTGGGACACTTAGGACCAGCAGGGTGTGCTGCAGGCAGGTACCCGGGGCAGCCCACACGCCCTGACAAGTGACAGCTGGACCCAGAGGCTCCATCACTCTTGGTCTGGTCCCTTTGGCAAGACTCAAGGCCCAAGTAACTGTCCTCAGGAGGCTCCTTGGGGCCAGCAGCCCCACCCTGCTGTGAGTAGCTGGGGAGGCCCATCACCCAGGCCTCGGGGGCTGCAGGGTGGTGACACGCCCAGGACTCGGGGGCACAGGGTAGTGACACATGCCTCTGTCCTTCACAGAGCTGCCCACCTCATCCACCATTGGATCCCCTGGGAGTTCAGTTCATGGAGAACAGACGTGGTGAATGTGTCCCTTCCTTCAGGTACTACTGAGAGCTTAGCTATTTCTAGGTGTTATAAAGTGAGAATGTGGGACTTGCCCTTCCAGTTGAACATGTAGAGGCCTCTGCAGGGTTAGCGACTGGACTAACTTTAACACTGTGTGTCCTACAGAATTGGGAGGCCCAAGGTGGGAGACCAGCTTGTCCGCGTAGCGGGCAAGGCCCGTGGCGTCCATGGGTTCAGCCGTCCATCTCACCTAGGTGCGTTTGTGGTGCCCCAGTTACAGGAGTGACATCAAAGGTCACTGATCACAAACCGCCGCAACAGATACGATAAAGGAAGCGTTTATTGTGAGAATCGCCAAAACATGACACAGAGACAGAAAGTGAGCACACTCTGTCAGAAAATGGTGCCAACCCTGACACAGGGTCATCACAGACCTCGCATCTGTGAAAACATGATGTCGGTGGAGTGTGGCCCAGCCGCGTGCATGCACACAAGGACCTGACGAGACTCCCTGAGGGTCATCCTGGGAAAATGACAGCGACCAGTTCATCATCTCAGATGATGGGCCTCTCGCCCTGACCCGAACCTGCAAACACTGATGACCCTTGGGGCAGTTGTGTGGCAAGGTGGCCCAGCAGACACACCTTTTGTCTTAGGACAAAAGGCATCCCCACATCCTGAATGTGAGACCCAGGGGTAAATGCACAGGGCAAAGGACCTGGAAGGAGGCAGGGAAACTGTGTGTGTGGTGGGGGGGGGGTCAGAAACACCTGCTGCTGAAACAGAGGAGCGGCACTGGCCCTGGGCCAGCACAGGTCGCTCAGCTGAGGAGGTTCGGCAAGAGCCAAGTGTGCCCAGACCACGCCTGCCTCCCCTGCCTCAGCAGTAATTGGGTCACAGCTCCCGTGGCTCCTGGCAGACTATTTTAAGCCCTTCTTTATAGAAATTTTGAAAATCATTTCACAGAAAAGAACCAGGACACTGAGATGGGTTTGAGACGTGAAATGGACGCTCCAGCTGGGACCAAAGTTTGCACCTGATACAAGCGATGTTCTCTGCTTTGAACCAAATAAGGGGGCAGGTAGCTAAGCCTGCATATAGCCATGGCTCAAGCACCACACAGGCCCCGAGGAGCAGCCATGCAGAGCCCCAAGCACAGAGACTGGCAGAGGCTTGAGCCAGACCCGGGTGTGGGCAAGCTCAGGGCCACCAGCCAGGGTGATGGGAACATAGAGGTGCAGTTGCTGCAGCCTAAGTCCATCTCCCACGGAGAGGGACACAAGGGGGCCCTCCCTGGGGGGTCGCACCTTGTCTGAGAGACACATCCTCCCTGGGAGATGTACCAGGTCTCAGGGGAACATGCCGGCCTGGGGGACACACCCTGCCTGGAGGGACCTGCCATGGGGGGGGACACAACTGCCTCGGGGGACACATCCTGTTAGGTTGGTTTGGTGTTTTCAGTGCACTTGGGAGGGTTTAGCAACCATAGCCCTGGGAAACCAAGGGAGTCCACAGCAGACTGCCCAGGTGCAGTCTCAGTCCTGCAGTGAGGCCATAGTCACTTGAGACCTCCATCCTCTAGGACAGGTGACCCACAGGCCAGGGCTCAGGGGGAGGGCACCATGGGGGTTGCTGAGTGGGGCCAACGTGTCCAGGGCCTGAGGTAGCTCCATATTCCACAGGGTCACCCTCACTGTCCTGAACAGGCCTTCATGGTCACCAGAAGGCTGAAGCAGCTGCAGACACTATGGCTCTCACAAGACAGAGGGTCCCAGCTTGTCCCTGCCAGTCTGGGGTCTGAATTGCAACCAACATGCCCGACCAGCCCCTGGCATGCACACCACACACACACACACAGACTCACATGCACACCACACACACACACAGAGACTCACATGCACACCACACACACATACAGACTCACATGCACACCACACACACTCACACACAGACTCACATGTACACATGCAAGCAGACTCATGCACTCACATACTCACACATATACTCATATATACTCACACACACACTCACACACATGCACACACACACACTAGTGCCTGGATGGGGCCCCAGGAGGTCACAGAGTGTGGAGAGGTGGTGGGGACTGGTCATGTGGCAGTCATGCCTCTTGCCCCCGGCTGCAGCAGGGCACACTTCGGTGGGGCGAGCAGTCTCCTGGTGAGCTTGGGCAATCACACTGTACCTGGACCCCAATGTCTTCTAAAGGCCTAAAAACTGTGGGGAGTGGTCTTGGCACTCCGCAACATAGCTTCAGCTTGGAAACTACCAGTTGCCTACACTGGAGTTCAGAACATTCCTGGGCATCCCCTTTGAGTGAAGGAGGTTGGCAAAGGGAGAGCAGAGGCCGGGGTATAGGAGGAGGCCTCCCCCAGACCCATGCCCCATCCCCAGTTTGTAGGTGGTCCATCCAAGTCTAGGGGCTGTGTCATGGCTGGAGGCAGGGTCCCATCCTGAGAGAGTGGTGAGGGAGAACCTGGGGGTGCTCGGTGGGTCCACAGGGGAGGAGGGTGGCCTGAGGGGCAGTGGCAAGCAGGAGGTACCTGCTAAGTGGGTCAGTCCAGCTCTGTCCTGCTGTCCAAACTTTATGAGTAACTTTTGCTGTGTGTTTCTGGCATGGGAGAACCCTCCCAGTGTCCTCTGCACAGCTCACACACACTCTCACGACACACCCACACATGCACATATACACAAGCACACTTGCACTGACCTCCACCCAGATGGACTGCTTCTTGGGGACATTGACACTGGGCTTGGGAAAACTGGACCAGGCTTCTTACAAAGGACCGAAGACAGGTGGGTATAGCACTATCTATGTTAAAGCCTGGACTGACATCAAACAGCGCTCAGAGGTCAGGAGCCCACAGTGGCATGGACCTGTGTGACGCAGATATCTCTTTGAAAAGCTGCCAGGGTCGACCCTGAATCCATCCTGGGCTGATCCTGGGTCTACTGAGGCCTGGGCCTGGGTGCATCAGGGGCCGATTCTGGGTCTACTGAGGGCTGGGCCTGGGTCCACTCTGAGCTGATCCTGGGTCTACTGAGTCCTGGTCCTGGTTGCATCAGGGGCTGATCCTGGGTCTACTGAGGGCTGGACCTGGGTCCACTCTGAGCTGATTCTGGGTCTACTGAGGGCTGGGCCTGGGTCCACTCTGAGCTGATTCTGGGTCTACTGAGGCCTGGCCCTGGGTCCATTCTGAGCTGATTCTGGGTCTACTGAGGCCTGGCCTTGGGTCCATTCTGAGCTGAGTCTGGGTCTACTGAGGCCTGGCCCTGGGTCCATTCTGAGCTGATTCTAGGGCTGCTGACCCAGGGCCTGGGTCCATCAGGGGGCCGATCCTAGTTCCATTGTGAATTGGGCCTGGATTGTTCTGGATCATTAGAGAAATGTGAATCGAAAGGGTTAATGCAACCAGATGTCACCTCACAGCCATTCAGATGGCTGCTATAAAAAAGACAGAAAATGGCCAGTATTGACAGGGATAAGAGTGCTATTGGTAAGAATGTAAAGAGGTGTGAACACTGTGGGAAATAGTCTGAAGCAGCAATCCCACCTCTGGGCCTATGACAGGAATGAAAGCAGGGACTCAGACAGATGCTGGATATGAACCCACATCCATAGCAGTACGGGTCACAACAGCCAGGAGGCAGAAGACACCACGTGTCCTTCAGTGGGAAAAACACGCCATGCATCTCCACGATGGAATATGACCACGCCGTGCAAAGGATGGGACGCTGGCACACACAACAACATGCATGACTCTTAAAGACGTTATGCTCGGTGAAGTATGCCAGTCACCAAGGGACAAACGCCAGATGATTCTACTTGCGTTCGGTACCTAGGGAGGTCAGATTTGAGGAGACAGAAAGTAGGATGGGGCTGCCAGAGCCTGGGGGAAGGTGGGGTGGAGAGTCCATGTTTAATAGGACAAAGGTTTAGATTTTCAAGATGAAAAGAGTTCTGGAGAGGGCAGTGGTGAGGATTTCACATCATGAATATGTTTCATACCACAGAACCATGCACTCACAAATTATAAAGATGGCAAATTTCAAGTTATGTGTATTCTACCACAAAAGAAAAATTTTAAAAGCCCAAATGCAGTTTATCAAAATGAGAAATACAAAACTCTGATTCTTTCTCAGGTTAAAGCTCAGCGTATGCACCCCAATATTCTATTTTTCTTCACCATGTTCTATTTTAAACCTAACAAACTTCAATACTTTTAAGTGTTGGGGGATGTCTTTGCTATTATTTGGTTCCATCTGTTAACTTATCTAAACTTCTTTAAACACTTTAAACTGAAATGATAAAATTTTAAAACTCTATTATTTCTTTTTAAAGTTTTCTATTTGTCTGTCAAACATCCCAAATACTTACAATGCTAATTAAACGTACACATGTGCTTTTCTTTATAATTTCCTAAGTATCTAAAACTATGTATTAACTTGGAAAAACATCCACTGACATCTGAAGTCAAAATCAGTTACCAAGTTTCCCTGTTTACAGTAGAATCCTGGGGTGACTTGTTGTTAAGCATGAAAATCCTTCACAAAATGCTAATACTTTACACAGTGTGTTTGTTTGTCTACTTAGTGATAATGTCTTCCCAAGGTGAAAACGTTGACTGTACCCCATGGCAAGGCATTGGGGTTCCAGAAGCTTCCAGAAAGCTGCCTAGATTCAGTTTGGAGGCTGCTCCAATCAGGCTGGGGCTTCTTAAGACACTTGAATATCTGCCGTCCAACTCTGAAAACTTTAAAAACTTTTCCTTCTGTTCTGTCTGCGTGGACCACACAGCTCAGAGCTACTATATATAGTGTGGGGCAGCAGGCGTCCTTCCTCGTTTTCGTTTAAACCTTCTTCCACGGATCAAAATTGTTTTCACATAGTAAATGAGAAAATATCATGAATGTTACATTAATCAGGTGGATAAAAATATCTCCTATTGCATGGGAAGCCCGCACACTGTACTCCAAGCCTTAATCATTGTACACAGTTATGACTCAATAAAAAATAATTAAAAAAAAAAAAAAAGAAAGTTTGAAGTACATAGACATAGGATTCAAAAAACTTTGGTAATGCTTTTGTGTGTACTTTCTTGCCTTGTTCA
>CAUYRH010108236.1:0-13003 GCA_963574655.1 Perodicticus potto
CAATTCCTGGGCTCAAGCGAGTCTCCTGCCTCCGCCTCCCAAGTAGCTGGGACTACAGGCGCCCGCCACAACGCCCGGCCATTTTTTGGTTGCAGCCGTCATTATTGTTTGGCAGGCCCGGGCTGGATTCGAACCTGCCACCTCAGGTGTACGTGGCTGGCGCCTTAGCCCGTTGAGCCACAGGCACCGAGCCAACAATTTTTTTTTCTTATTACAACTGACTCACATCCACACCTTTCTTAGGTGAATTGTCACTTTGCTCACAAGTTACAAAACAACATAAAACAAATGATGGTTGAAGAATGAACAAAAAGCATGAAAATATCCAAGTGAATGAGAGAAAGGAGAGCCAATAGAGAATTGCTAGGGTAGCACAGAGAACTAAGCCGCGTTACAGACCATCTTAGGCGTGTAACATTTAGACATACATTATCTGTATCAAGTCTTAACTTTTAACGAACCTAAGACTCATGCCCTTAGGGAGGGCATGATAAGGGAGAAGGAACCTTTTTTGGCTGGAAAAGCTTACAGTAGAAGAGGAAGGCAAGAATGAGTCAGCAATGTTCCTCAAGACACTTAAAAAAAATCTATTGCAATCATTATACACCAAGGAGCAGTGAATTGAAACAACTTTCCTAAAGTCATAAAAATCAGCTGTCAGCCAGGAATCAAACCCCAGGCTGCCATGTTATCCCCAGATCAGAAGGCGATCAGCAGAATGTGCCCTGGGGTCTTCATGATTAAGCACAGGTTTTTCATTCTCGAACATTCTCTGTTCTAGCATGTGAAATTGTTTGTTTCCTACGTCCTTAAAACATTGTTTAGAAAGCCTCATCAAGTGTGAGCACATCCAGCACCAAGTGGCTCAAAACAAAAGAATGATGGGTCTAGAAAGAATACCAAGAAATAATTCAGTCTCCTGGGGTGGCTGAAAAAGAAGGAAAGGGCTAAGGAATTTGACTGACACGTGAGCTTATTAAGGAGTGGTAATGGCTGTCCATCCAAGGTGTAGCTGATGGCTTCCTGCACCTGTTTCAGGAAGGACTCAGGTGTTTGCAGTGAGCCAGGCACATCCCACCCTGTATGGAGGAGCCATTTCCAGGGCCAAGACTGGGACTTTCTCAGCTTTGTTTTCTGAAGCGAGTTGGCATCATGATGCTGATGACCCAAACTCTCTGGAACAGAAGTGATTGTTAATATTATTCAACTAGGGGAGCCCCATTCAGCTTTCTCCAGCCTTCTGTGACACTGGGCCACATGCGTACGCTGAGATGACAATGTGGATTTGGCTCTTATTTCTCAAAAAATGTAGTAACTGTCCTAACTTGGAATCATTTGGGTGGAGGGAGCCCTCCTAGCAAGCCTCCCTCTTCTTGGCAAAGTTTGAATTTGAATAGTTGCTGGTGAAATGGTGCTTTTTGTTCTGACACCAAACTGTCACAGCAACCTAAAATATTCGGCTGGGGTTGGGGATAGCAAAAGGAACTGTGTTAGTCAGGGTACACAAAGTAATGTAACAGACAACCCTCCAGCCTCAGTGGCTCATACAACAAAGGTTCGTCTTTCATTTGTGTCATCTTTCGGGGTGATTTGGTGGTGCGGCTGGATTCACACAGTCAGCCAGAGACCTACTTCCTTCTATCTTATGGCACCACTATCTTCAGCAAGTGGCCCCTGAAATCCCTGCTGAATGGAAGAAAGAGCAAAAGATTTAGAATGTCACATGGGGAGCGGCAAACATCATGTCCATCAGATTCCACTGGCCAGAGCTCAGTCCCATGGCCCCAGGACCTGCAAGGAGCCTGGACAACTATGTCTAAGCACTGTGCCTGGGAAGAAGAGCAGAGTCTGGGCACCAGGGACTACTGTACTCTCAGTCCCATGCACTGAATTAAAGCTGAATTAACTTAAATTTATTCTTGCACAGCTGTGATCAGCCACTTAGGAAAGAAAGTCTTCAGTAGTCCATCAGTCACCTAGGCATGTACCCTGGTTTTTCCCCTGGGTTTTTAGACTGAAAGCAACCTATTGTGTGTGTGTAGCACTGCTATCTGGAAGGGTTTGTGGACGTACATGGGAACTTAAAGACTCAACAGCTATAGTGTTACGGAAAATTGAAAAATTTAAAGCATGTATAAAAGGAAGTGTCTTCTGGAGTGCTTGCCAGGAGAAGAGTCTACTAATTCCATTACCAGGGAGAAAATAGAATCTGTGCAATCATCTTTTGAGGTTGCTGCTACTGGAAACTCAGAAGCCTTTGGGATAGGAAAAGAAAAAAAAATGAAACATAAATTGTATGTTATCCTGATCCAGCCTATCCTGATGCCACAGGTGATTTCAGAAACAAGAATTATAATGGAGAAAAAAATATAGGAAGGGGTAAGCAAAAGGGATATACCCAATAGTTTTTTTTATGCTCTCTGCCACCTTCACACTGGAAAAGATAGAAGTCTAAAGCAGGATAAAGGTCTGGGCACCTCAACAACATTTCTAACCTGTATCTTCCCACAGTGGCTTTGCCTTTTGGGCTAAAGTATTTGTAAATCCCCGCAGTACTGCTAATCTCTCATATTTTTCCTTAAAATATGTGCCAGAAAAAAACTATCAAATTTAAAATGGGTGAATGAAACAGTATGAAATCTTTTTAAAAGGAAAAAATAATGCACACATTATAAAAAAATTTCAAATCCTACAGAAGAATCTAAAATTAAATGTAAGATTTTACTTCTCACCTAAGAGGACCACTTTTAGAAGTTTCTGCGTTTCTTCTTCTAGTGGTGCTATTTTAACATTAAATAATACAGTTATATGTCTCTTTTTTGAGCCATCACTTTGAAAATTAGCTTTAACATTTTACTCTGAAAGTGAAAAAAGTTGGCACAGTTTTACTGTTTCCCATATCATCATCTTTCTGCTTTCCAACTTTGATGTTTCTTTTTTAAATTTTTATTTCAAAATGTTAGGGAGTACAAGTGTTCTCGTTTCACAGATGAATTGTATAATGCTGAAGTCAGGGCTTTTAGAGTGACCTTCACCAGAATGTTATACATTGTTGCTTATTTTTGCAATAGTTTTCAATTTTATAACTTTAAGTCACATACTCAGGTCTCCTAATTCATTTCTTGGTATATCAATTTTAAACACCATCTATTACCTAGAAGAAAATCAACTTTAGGTATTTCATGGCAATAAACTCCATGGGAGAGAACTCCAAATAAATCAAAGTCCTACTGACAAAAGGCTGTTGCTCACTCTGTTTAATTACGACCTGAACAACTTAATTCAGTGTTTCTCAAAGATGTTTCAGAATTTGGCTAAGTGATAATACAGATATCCAAGAATTGACATAGTGGGTAAGAAGGATGACCGTGTTGACTCGGAAGCCAAGAATAAAGAGGCCCAACCTTAGCCTCGCCCTAAGTTCTTCATACTATTTACTCAATAGGTGTTATCTAGTACAGTGGAAGAAGAAAATACTTCCACTGAGGAGAAACTTTCAAGTAGCCCCTGGAAAGTTGGACAGAAAACAAGTGGGGCTTGGAAAATCTGAGGTCCTGGAACTCCCGGTCTGTGAGAAGGACGCTGTATCCTGTTCACACTGTCCTGTGAGCGTAGTTCCCGTGTTGGTGATTTTAGAACAGGTGGTACTCCTGAAGAGTGGAAATTGACAGAGGCTTTAAAACATGCTGCAGGTTTTCCAGTGATAATTGCCTGAAACAAACACTTAACTTCAGCAGCATTTAGGGAGACACCCAAAGTGAAACAGCTCTAGTGCACTCCTATGCGGTTCTCAAAGCGGAGGGAGTGGACATTGGCTGTGTATGCACCATAGGTGAGGCCCATGTCCCATGCCAGGTGCTTTGCCTGCACTATCTCATTTAGTTCTCAATCCTGAAAAACAATATTATTAATGCGTTCCCAGATGAAGCAACTGAGGCAGGGAGGCTAAGTAAGAACCAAAAACCAAAGAGCTGAGATTCTCCTTGGCTCCAAATGCTTTAAATTACCGTAAGTGGAGACCCAAGGAAAACCTATGTTGGCAGGGCTTTGGGGAAACAGATATGCTAGATAAATATTGGTATCATCTTTCTAGAGAACGTGTAACAAGAAGTATACAATTATCAATCTGTATGTCCCAGTCATCCTGTTTGGGAAAATATGCTCTAAAAATAAAAACACATAACTAAAAAATATATTATACAAAACTATTCACTGCACTGATATTTTTTAATACTAACAGAAAAGAAACATACTGGCCAACAATTGAAGACTGATTTTGTTATAAATTACCCCTAAAAAGAAGTCTTATTTAGACGATCATAATCGGCATAAAAAGTGTGTAAGACATGTTAAGACAAAAAAGTGGAACGCAACAGTCAACAGTGGACCACACGGTCTAAACTGCATGTATGGTGCTAAAGTGTCATATTTACATCATTTGCAAATCAACACAGACATTTATGTTAGTTGACTTTATTTTTCCATGCAGTTGAGTGCATCATAGCATATTGATTTTAAAATTCCCCAAACAGATTGTGCACTCTCTAGCTCTGAGATCTATTTGTGGGTTTGAAAGAAAATGTGATAGAAAGGGAAAGAACCATCTGACACACCCTGAAAACAAAGAAGCATTGCCCTGAAAATCCCTCTTGTGTGTTCCTGTAGATTTTTTTCCTGCTGAAAGAGACAAACTCAGCTGTGATATCGATGATACTGCCTGAGTGATGTCTTTGCCCTGCCTCTAAAGCAATCCGTTTATAGACTTACCCATAAATATCGTTCAAGGAGAATTTGTGTTGAAGTCCATTCCTGCAGAAAGGACTGAGTCATCTCATCTTAATAAATTACCAATTGGAGGCTGAGATAGTCCTGTTCTCAGCATTGGCCCTGCAGCGCCCACCCTAAGTCTTCCTTCAAGTTTGTCCTCCTGCCGGGAAGGCTCCTGCTACTCACATTCTACGTGTCGTTCAAGACCCTCTTAACTCCTCCTGCTTCCCAGCCATCTTCACAAGAAGACTTCGCCATCTCTTAGAATCCTCTAGCACTTAGAACCCAATCCCTTGTTCTGCCAACATTTCACAGGCACCTTGGCTTTATCTCTCAGTGAAATAGCAAAGTCCATGTGCCAAGAGACTCTGAATTTTTATAAACCGTCGATACTACACCAGTGCTTAAAAGAGTGCTTTAAAATACAGCCCAGTGTCCAAGCAGGATTTGTGAAGTTGCCACCTGTTTCTTTCAACAGCGCTGTGTTCTGCTCATGCTTTCTTTACTTACAGTAGTAACATTTCAAGCATAATACTGCAGACAGATAGATACAGGGGCAAATATTCCCTCTTACCCGTCCTGTGATTTTCAGGCAAGCTTTTCAACTTTTTGGAGTCCGTTTTCTTGGTCATTCAATAGGGAAATAAAACATCTCCCACAAATACAGTAAAGATTAAAACTACTCTTTCTTCAGTTCTCACTTAAAATATTACTTTGCTCAGGAACCCTCTCCTGACGTCTTTCCTCACCTCCACATCTAGATGAGGTGTATTCTTTCTAGAGAACAGTTACTAAGTCATTAAATCTGAAATGTCTGATTTCAATCAAAAGTTTAGTTTATTATATCTCAAACAAGAAGTGGTACAATTAATCAAGGCACATTAATTATGTGCCTTAACTATTGCCACAGTTTTCCATCTTTTCTGTAGCTTGTTTATGCCAGCAGCGGGGAGGCCTGGAGAGCAAGTGTCAGTGACATCGCAACAGGTGTTTTCCACAGTTTGATGAGAATTGAATATTTTCCCTTGCAAGAAGTGGTCCAAAGCCTGGAAGAAATAGTAGGCAGTTGGTGCAAGGTCTGATGAACTCTCTGAGGACAGAGACTTTCCAAGTTCAGCTTCCACAGTTTGAACAGCATTGTTTGTGTGACAGCATTTTCTTGCAAGAGGATTGGCCTGTCTCTGCTGACCAATCTCGGCTGCATTTCATCCAACTGCTTGCAGTCATCCTCTGTAATTGGCCAGGTTTCATGAAGCTGCAGTGGGTAATACCAGCGCTGAACCACCAAATAGACACCATTAGCTTTTTTTGATAAATATTTGGTTTTGGATTATGTTTCATTACTTCATCTTTATCCAATCATTGTGCCAAATACTTGCAATCATCAAAAAGAATCAATTTTTCACATGTAATCATACCGTGTAGAAATGGTTCACCTTTGTGTCGTGACAACAAAGTAAGGCAAACTTTGAGCCAATTTCTCTTCTGACGCTTGTTAATTCATGTGGAACCCATCTATCCAGCTTCTTAACCTTGCTAATTTGTTTCAAATGGTCCGATATCGCTGGAATAGTACTGTCAAACCTTGCTGCTCATTCACACATAGGTTAAGATGGATTGACTTCCATTATAGCTTTCAGCTCACCTTGGTCTCAGGTCACCCACATGACTCACTTTCAAGATTAAAATCACCAGAACAGAACTTCCACAGCCATAGATGTCCTATGCATTCATTACCACATCTTTCCCAAACACTACATTGGTATTTCAAGCTGTCTGTGCTGTACTGGTTCCACGGTGGAACGCATATTCGAAAATAACACAGATTTTTGGCTTATCCATGATTTTACAAAATTTGCTCTAAAAAAATTGGAAAGATAATCCCAAGCCAAAACATGGATTTGAAAGAATGACAATGGACCTTTACAGTAAAAAAAGGAAATGTCGATGTGAAATGTCAGAGATATCTACTGTCAAATATAATACTTACAGAAACAGAACTTTTATTACTTAATAACAGGAAGTATACAATTATCAATGCCTCCTTTGTGCTTCCACATACTGTAAAGCAGTGCTGTCCAACAGAACTTTGTGTGAGGATACTGTTTCATAAACTGTGCACTTGAAATGTGGCCAATGTGACTGAGGTACTAATTTTTAAATTGTATTTCCTTTTAATTAATTTAAATAGCCACATGTAGCTGGTGACTACTGGATTGCATGCAAAGCTCTAAGCAGTGCCATTATTGCACTTAGCAGGGGCTGGTTTCTTGCTCCATGATGAAATTCACCTGGACTGTGATGCCCACTAGCATCTCCATAGCACCTGCTACAGTGTCTGGTGCATGGTGAGCTCTCTGCACACCAGCTATGACCACCTTCAGGATTATCTTGCCCATCTTTGTATCCCACAGCTTAGCTCAGCACACACTATAGATGCTCAATATTTGCCAATTGAGTTAATTGGTGTGTAGGCTTCGAAACCAACCAGTTATCTGCTCTGGGAGAACATTCCATCAAAGGGAGTGATATAAACATATTTCTACATTACACATTATGTTCAGGTGCCAGAATATCACACTGTACTGTATAAACATATGTAATTACTATGCGTCAATGAAAAATAATTTTTAACAATGTCTAATACCTTTCTTTGCATATAGCATAGTAATGAGAAGCATCTGTCTGGATTCAAACCTGGCCCCTCCACTTTCTAACTACATGACCTCTAGTATGTAATTTTTTGTGCTTTAGTTTATTACTCTATAAAACAGGGATCTTAATGGCCTTGCCTTATTAAGTTATATACAGTTTCAACTACCATTTTACAGGAAATACAGAGGACAGAGCTTTGTGTTCGTTATACCACAAGGGTTCAATCAGCAAAATCCCGAGTCCGGGAAACTCTAGTCGGGAAATGGAGGCAGCCATCCTGTGGCATTAGGGAGCAAAGCTAACACACTAGTCTGAGATCGGTGATCTGGCTGCAAAGGGGGAGAAAAATAACTGGCATCATTACCTTTTCTAATAGGGGAAGTCTCTCAGGTGAGGAAGAAGTGCTGCGGAGTGGCTGCTCTGTAGCAGTCAAGCATGTGAGCTCTAAAGTTGCCGATAAAAGTCAATTGCAATTTCAACCTTTGCATGGACATACGGGTGGGCAGACAGAGCCCCAAGCTTCAAATTCTGTCTAAGATGCCAGGCACAGGAGATATGCCAGTCAATGGTCTCAATTGTTCCATGAGTAGCACCTGCAGAAAAAGCTCAGCCTTTTCTTCGTACAGAAATAAGAGTGTGGAAATAGGGGATGGGATAAGAAAAGAATGAAACAGGAAAAAACGGCCTGTTTCTGCTTCTCTCAAGAGTTCCCTAGAAACCCCAAGGATGACAATCTTCAGACTCATTGCAGACTAGTCTACCCCTTACTTCCTAAATTTCCAGCCATACTTCTCTTTATCTTTACATTTCATGAACATACTGAACCATTTTATGCTCAGGGCATTTAAACTTGGCTATTCCTTCTGCTGGGAAGGCTCTTGACTTGGGTCTTCCATTGCAGTCTTCTCCCCTCCAGGTAAACCTTGGATCCTCTGTCTTCTCCCCCAAGAACATTTCTCTCTATATATTTTCCCTTCTCAGTCTCTCTCTCTCTTTCTTCTTTCTTTTAGACAATCTCACTCTGTCACTCTGGGTAGAGTGCTGTGGCATTATAGCTCATAGTAACCCCAAACTCCAGCTCCTGGGTTCAAGCGATCCTCTTACCTCAGCCTCCTGAGTAGCTGGAAATACAGGTGTGTGCTATAACACCCAGCTAGTTTGTCTGTTTTCAGTAGACACAGGGTCTCGCTCTTGCTCAGGCTGGTCTTGAAATCCTGAGCTCAGGCAATCCATCCACATTGGCCTCCCAGAGTGCTAGGATTACAGGCAGGAGCCATCATGCCTGGCCTCCAAGAAGATTTTCTTGATGGAAAATTTACAGTTACAACCTTCCCTGTAAGGCCAGGCATGGTGGCTAATGCCTGTAATCCTAGCACTCGGAGGCTCAGGTGGGTAGATTGCTTGAGCTCACAGGTTCAACACCAGCCTGAGTAAGAACGAGACCCCACCTCTAAAAATAGGTAGGTATTGTGGCAGGAACCTGTAGTCCCAGCTACTCAGGAGGCTGAGGCAAGAGAATCTTTTGAGCCTAAACATTTGAGGTTTCTGCGAGCTAAGGATGCCATGGCACTCTACTGAGGGCAACAAAGTAAGACTCTGTCTAAAAAAGAAGAACCTTCCCTCTAAGACATACAAACTACACAGTTTTACTAACTATATGTTAATACATATGAGGTGAAAGGCTTAGAACAGCACATTATAAGTTTTCGGTATTATTAGGTATTATTTTTTCCATTATACCACTCATTATCTAAGTTTATCTCGTGTATTTATGCATTACTGTTCAATGGTGAGTTCATGTCCTCCTTATTAGCTTTGTAATTATAGGGACCTTCAAGTTTTGTATACTAATACATCTCCAGCACCTGGAGCAAGGCCTGGTACTTGGTAGGTGCTCAAGTAACCATTATTGAAAGAATGAATTAAACCTAGAAAAAATATGACACAGGAAAAAAGAAACTAAACGATAACCACCAATAACTCTTAAGTAGGGTGTTTTGGATAATTTTTTTTCTTTTGTCTAGCTTTTCACATATTCCAAATTTTTCCAAAGATCATGTATTCTTTTTACTCACAAAAAAGTTTTAATTTTTGCAAAAAGACTTACATTCACAGACTGTAAGGAACGTCACTTGATCAATTTTTGCAGGCATGCTGCAGATCGCAATCTTTGGATTTGTTTACCACTACTTCTTCAATCAGAAGTCATCTGACATTCTTCAGGAAGAACTCTGAGCATTGTGTTCTTTGGTGTGTGAACAGAAATGCCAGCCCTAGTGAAAGCCCCCCGAGGAGATCTGACAAGTCACATTCCATCAGCAGCAGCTACTACCCTGTGACCAGCCACCTACCTCTTTATCTCTAGCTCCTTAAGTCAGGAGTTCCGTTTGGCTCCAGACCTTGGCACTGTGGAGGTCAGCCAAGGTCAGGGCTCAAGTAAGAATGACTCACACTCGGCTCAGCGCTCTCCGCTGGGCAAAGACTGCAGCATGGTGAAGGCTGTGATTTTCCAGGCTCAACTCCAGCAAGGTGAATTTCATTCCCTGAAACACCGGTCCATGAAGGGAAAACCAAAGCTCCACCAAAGGGGTGCTAAGCCTTCAGAAAGAAAAAAAGAGTAGGTACCCTTATATTAATCTGAAAAAAAAAAAGAAGCAGCAGCGGCTTCAACCCTCTGGTCCTGTCCAGGTGGTTCTGATTCAAAGTTGACTATGCTGTATAAAAACCTATTTTTAGCCTTGTGCGAAAGAGGACAATCATTAAGATTTTTTAAAAATAATGACTGTGAAAGTTTGCTAACATGCATACTTGTTTTAACAGCAAAACAGAAAGAAGTTAAAATACCAAGGATGGGCTTTATAAGACTTTTACATTGCCTCATTTGTTTGGGGGTTTTCTCCCTTTTAAGAAAACGAACAAAAATACTATAGATACAGTATATGCCCTCCCAATTCCGTTCCTTTTCCTTCGTCCCCAGTGGCAATCAGAGACGTAAAGTAACTTTGTCATTCCTATACATGGTTTTATATATCTATGTATCCATACACTTTATGTTAAATTGTTTTGACCATTTTAAACATTTATATATATAAATGTCACCGTAACTCATGTACCCTTTTGCTACTTGTTGAGCATTATATTTATGAGATTTATCTTTGAAGACACATATCATGGTTAGTTTTATGTGTCAACGTGGCTAGGCCAGTTATTCAATTAAATGCTAATCTAGGCGTTTCCGTGAAGGTATTTTGTTGATATTGTGAAAGTCTATAATCAATTGGTTTTAAGTAAAGGGGATTGTCCTAGATAATCTGAATGTACCTGATTCAATCAGTTCAAAGGCATCGGGAAGGCAGTGGAAAGGAATAGCTGAGGCTTCCCTGAAAAAGAATTTTGCCTAGACAACAGCTTCAGCTTGCGCCTGGCTGTTCCAGCCTGCCCTTCCTGACAGTCTGCCCTGTGGATTTTAGACATGCCCCACCAGCTCCACAATCTCATAAGCCAATTCATTGCAATAAACCTCTTAATATATATCTCTCACTGGTTCTGTTTGTCTGGTTGAACTCTGATACAAAATACTTGTCTGTAATTCGCCTTTTTGTATTGCTAAGTAGCAGGGGTCAGCAAACTTTTCTTAAAAAGGGCCAGACAGTAAATATTTTTGGCTTTGTGGGCCTTATGATCTCTGTTGCTTATTTCCCACAATATACCCTCTTTGATGAAGCATGTCTTCAAATCTTTTGACTGAAACTACAAAAAAAAAAAAAAAAAATAGCCTGGCATTTGTGACAGGCACCTGTAGTCCCAGCTACTTAGGAGGCTGAGGCAAGAGAATCGCTTAAGCCCAAGAGTTTGAGGTTACTGTCAGCTGTGATGCCACAGCACTCTACCGAGGGTGACATAGTAAAACTCTGTTCCAAAATAAATAAATAAATAAAAAATAGGGTTCTCTTATTATTGAGTTTTGTGAGTTCTTTATATACCATGGACATGAGCCATTTGTTGGATATGTACATTGCCAATATTTTTCTCCAGTCTGCAGTGTCTTTTCATTTTCTGAAGTGTCTTTTGCAGAGCAGAAGTTTTTAATTTTTATAGAGCTAAATTTACCAGTTTGCTCTTTTCTGAATCATGTTTCTGGTGATATATCAAAGAAATCTTTGCAAAAATTTTTTCCCTATGTTATCTTCTACGAGTTTTATAGTTTTAGGTCTTTCATTTATAACTGGGGTGTATTTTTAATTGTTTGTGCCAGCATTATTTGTTGAAAAGACTATTTTTCCCTGTTGCCTTTGGATCTTTGTCAGAAATCAAGTGACTGTACATGTGGGGGTCAATTTCAGGGCTCTATCTTCTGTTTTATTGATCTATATGTTATCTTTTTTACCAATATCACACTGTATTGATTACTGTTATAGCTTTATAGTGATTCTTCCTATATGGTAGCGTGAGTTCTCAGATTTGTCCTTCTTTTTCAAAACTGGTCAACTATTCTAATTTATTTGCATTTTCATATCAGTGTTAGAATCAGTTTGCTGATATCCTCCCCAAAAAAATCCTACTGAGATTTTGATAAGGATTGTGTTGAATCTGTAAATCAATCTGGAAAAAACTGGTATCTTAGCAATACACGTAGTAAGTTCCTTTTTATATATTTAGTTCTTTTTTTCAGTGTTTTCTAGATTTTTAGTATACAGACACTGTACATGTTTTGTTAGATTTACTCATAAATATTTTCTTTTTTGAGTGAAATGTAAATGGTACTTTAGAAATTGTTGCTTTCCAATTGTTAATTGATTGTGTGTAGAAATACAATTAATTTTTGTATACTGACTGTGAATCCTGCAACCTTTATTAGTTATAAAAGTTTTTTCTTTGCCAATTTATGTATTGTTTGTGGTATTTCTTATTGGTTTTCAAGAGTTCTATATATGTTTTATACATTGTTTTGACAGATATTTGAGTGCTACTCTTTTCTGGGTACTATATTTGTTTACTAATCTTTAGTCAATTTTGTTCATTGCAAAATCCTTCAGGAAACAATTTGTCCATTAATATTACTTATTCAATAAATGTATTGAGTACCTATGGCACTAGTCTAGCTACTGGAGATAGATACAGCAGAGATAAAGAAGCTGAGGAGGAGGGAGGGAGAGGGAGAGGAAGGGATGGGAGGAGAGAGAGGAAGAGAAGTGTGGCAGAAATAGAGGGAACCACAAGATCCCTGCCCTTATACAACTTCCATTCTGCTAAGGGAGGGAGGGAGAGAGAAAGAACAAAAGTGTAAGTAAGTAGGCTTGGTGCCTATAGTACAGTGGTTACGGTGCCAGCCACATACACCAAGGAAGCAGGGTTCAAACCTGGCCCAGGCCAGCTAAACGGCAATGAAAAAAAATTATCCGGGCAATGTGACGGGTGCCTGTAGTCCCAGCTTACCTGGGAGGCTGAGGCAGTAGAATCGCTTACCAGTGGTTCTCAACCTTCCTAATGCCATGACCCTTTAATACGGTTCCTCATGTTGTGGTGACCCCCAACCATAAAATTGCTAGTAGAATAGCAACAAAATAATTTTATGGTTGGG
>CAUYRH010108237.1:0-15456 GCA_963574655.1 Perodicticus potto
CATCACAGCTCACAGCAACCTCCAATTCCTGGACTCAAGCAAGTCTCCTGCCTCCGCCTCCCAAGTAGCTGGGACTACAGGCGCCCGCCACAACACCTGGCCATTTTTTGGTTGCAGACGTCATTGTTGTTTGGCGGGCCCAGGCTAGATTCGAACCCGCCAGCTCAGGTGTACATGGCTGGCGCCTTAGCCCGTTGAGCCACAGGCGCCGAGCCAACCTGCTCAGCTTTCTTGGCTAGCTCATCTTCTCTCACCAACTTCTGACTGTAGTGCATGCTCAAGTTCAGGCCTCAGACCCTTTTCCTTCTGTGGCTTACTCTCTTCTGAGGAGATTTCAACTAGTCCCATGGCTTTGATGCCAACGTAACTGCTAATACTTCACACACTCTTTTTTTTTGAGGCAGAGCCTCAAGCTGTTACCCTGGATAGAGTGCTGTGGCATCACAGCTCACAGCAACCTCCAATTCCTGGGCTCAAGCAAGTCTCCTGCCTCCGCCTCCCAAGTAGCTGGGACTACAGGTGCCCACCACAATGCTCGGCCATTTTTTGGTTGCAGCGGTCATTGTTGTTTGGAGGACCCGGGCTGGATTCGAACCCGCCAGCTCAGGTGTACGTGGCTGGCACCTTAGCCTGTTGAGCCACAGGCGCCGAGCCTACTTCACACACTCTTGTGTCAGCAGTGAACTATAGCCACTGTTAGTCCCAATTTATCTTTCTCACAGCAACCAGACCGGTCTTATAAAATTGAATCAGATTGTGTTACTCACCTCTTTTAAGCCCTTTACTGACTTCCCATCACAGGCAGAAAAAAATTCTAACACCTTGGCTGGGTATGGTGGTTCATGTCTGTATTCCCAGCACTTTGGGAGGCTGAGGCAAAAGGATCACTTGAAACTCAGTGCCCATAGCACAGTGGTTATGGTGACAGTCACATATACCGAGACTGGCAGGTTCAAACCACCCTGGGCCTGCTAGACAGCAATGACAACTGCAACAAAAAATAGCCAGGCAACTCAGCACTCATAGCACAGTGGTTATAGCGCCAGCCACATACACCAAAGGTGGTGGGTTTGAATCCAGCCCAGGCCCGCCAAACAACGACGGCTGTAACCAAAAAATGGCCGGGCGTTGTGGTGGGCGCCTGTAGTCCCAGCTACTTGGGAGGTGGAGGCAAAGAGACTCGTTCAAGCCCAGGAGTTGGAGGTTGCTGTGAGCTGTGATGCCACGGCACTCTATCCAGGGTGACAGCTTGAGGCTCTGTCTAAAAAAAAAAAAAAAAAATAGGTAGGTGTTGTGGCAGGTGCCTGTAGTTCCAGCTACTTGGTAGGCTGAGGTAAGAGAATCTCTTGAGCCCAGGAGTTTGAGGTTGCTGGGAGCTGTGACTCCGTGGCACCCTACTGAGGGTGACATAGTTGAGACTGTGTCTCAAAAAAAAACAAAAAAAAAGGATCACTTTCACTTGAGATCAGGAGTTAAAGACCAACCTAGGCAACATAGCAAGACTCTGTCTCTACAAAAAATAAAAATAAAAATTAGCTAGGCTTGATGGCACATAACTGCATTCCTAGCTACTTGGGAGGCTAAGGTAGAAGAATAGCTTAAGCCCAAGAGTTTGAGGCTATAACAAGCTGTGATAGTGCCAGGGGAACAGAGAGAGACCTTGTCTCAAAAAAAATAAATCCTCGGGCCAGGCACGGTGGCTCATGCCTGTAATCCTAGCACTCTGGGAGGCCAAGGCAGTGGGATTACCTGAGCTCACAGGTTTGAGACCAGCCTGAGCAAGAGCAAGACCCTTTCTCTAAAAATAGCCAGGCATTGTGGCGGGTGCTGTAGTCCCAGCTATTTGGGAGGCTGAGACAAGAGAATCACTTAAGCCCAAGAATTTAAGGTTACTGTAAGCTGTGACACCACAGCACTCTTCTGCAGGTGACAAAGTGAGACTGTGTCTCAAAAAAATAAATTCTAATGTCTGACCATGACCAGCAGAACCCTCCCTGAACCACCTCCTGCCTGTTTCTTTATTTCATCCCACCTACCTCTTATCAGCTATACTCCAATCTTTCTGGACTCGTCTCTGCTCCTCTAGCACACCAAGCTTAGGTCCTTCTCACCTGCTGTTTTTTTTTTTTTTGAGACAGAGCCTCAAGCTGTCACCCTGGATGGAGTGCCGTGGCATCACAGCTCACAGCAACCTCCAATTCCTGGGCTCCAGCGAGTCTCTTGCCTTCGCCTCCCAAGTAGCTGGGACTACAGGCGCCCGCCACAACGCCTGGCCATTTTTTAGTTGCAGCCATCATTGTTGTTTGGTGGGCGCAGGCTGGATTCGAACCCGCCAGCTCAGGTGTACGTGGCTGGCGCCTTAGCCCGTTGAGCCACAGGCGCCAAGCCTCACCTGCTGTTTTTACTGCCCGGCTTGCTCCCTCCTTAACTCTTACTTAGTTGGCTCCTTTTCTTCTGATCTTAGTTTAGATATTTCCCTGTCAGAGGAGGCCTTCTCTCCATCTAACGTAGCCCATCTACCTCACTGCTTTCCCCCACCTTCATTTACTATCACTTTACTTGTTTCCATTTATTTCAGTCTGAAATTATTATGTTCATTTGTATATTCTCTGCCTCCCTCCTAGTCTCACCTCTTCCTCTGTTAAAATCTTGAGCTTTACAAAAGTGGAGGCTGATTTTATTTTACCACTATAGTTCCAGCCCTAGAATATAGCTCTTGATATGTGTATAGTGTTTGCCAGATGAGTAAATTGATTAATGAACAAACAACCCTTCTATTCTCATAGAACTTACAGCCTAGTTAAGCAGATAGGTGTGGATTAAATTACCACACAAACGTGTGCATAATTATACACTGAGACTTACGTACTCCCACTGAAAAAGGATAAAGTTTGAAAGAGAAGACCATGAATCCAATTTTGGACGTGGCAGATTTGAGCCATCCACACATAGACATGGAGCAAACTATATGATACATAAATCTGGAGCTCTCAAAGAAGAGCCTTTCAGTTACAGCTGAAGATTTAAACAATTATGAACTCATCGGTTTATAGATGTTAATTGAAGCTGTGGTCACAGATGAGAGCAGATAGAATAGCTTCCGAAAGGATAAAGTGGAAAGAACCAGATCAGGAGGAAACCTAGCAAAGAAGTTTAAGAAAGTGGCCAGAGAAGTAGGAGGAACACAGGGAAGGTGACTTCAGGACGTGCAGGAAAGAGTGTTTCTGGAAAGGGAGTGCTCTTCACTGTCAGATTCCACTCCCATTGGTCACGTGAACCTAACCCTTCACCGGGCCTGCAAGGCACCTGCCAGCTTTCTGCCCATTATTCACCACATCATCTTTTTCTTCCTCAAATGAACCAAATCTTCTTGCCTTAGGATGTTTGCACCCCTCCTTGCTGTTGAGACACACTTCTCCTTGGCTGTTCTTACAGCCTCCTTCACAGCTCAGAGGCTACCCCCTCATCAAGGCCTTCCCTGCCCAGCCCTGTTCAGGCCCCCTCCTCTGGTGATCCTTTGTCACATTTTCCTGGGTTTTTCCTTCACAATATCTATCATGATCCACAGTTCCTTATTTATATGTTTGTTCCCTTGCTGGTCATCCACATCACCCACAGAATATACTTTCCATAAGAATTTTTCCTACTTACTACTGTGTCCTGAATACTTAATATTTTATTTAAAGGAAAAGCAGCCATTTACTGAGAAATATGTACTATAGTGACATATTTAGTTAGAAAAATATATGTATATATTTACATGGGAAAAGTGAGGAAGAGGATGGCGCCTGTGGCTCAGTGAGTAGGGCGCCGGCCCCATATGCTGGAGGTGGCGGGTTCAAACCCAGCCCCAGCCAAAACTGCAAAAAAAAAAAGTGAAGAAGAATTTATATCAAAACATTAGCAGTTTTCTGTGGGTAATGAAATTATAGATTTAACTTTTTACTTCGCTTGTTTATATTTGTACTGATCCTTAATTACTGAAGTTTTTAAAATACTAGGTATCTATTATGTGCATATAAATGTACCTATATGTATTTATGTCTTTGTATTGTGCATGGAAGAGTTTTAACCTGGCTTGGAGTTGTGTCTATAAAAATTGTGTCAGAGTCTGCTTACCCACCAAAAGAGTGACTGTTAACAATTTAGTCTTTTCCCCTTCAGGCCAAGCTACTGTTTTCAGATGGAGAAAAAGTTGTACCCAGATTGACCCATGAGCTTCCAGGGATAAAGGTCAGAGTTACTGTGTCCTGTAGTATTAGAGGGGGAGACCAATCAGGTTGGGAGGCAGCTGAAATATGTGGGCCCAGGGAGGTTTCACGTACCACCCATTTGTAGGACCAGGACTAAGTAGCATCATGTGGAATGAGCTTCTGAAGCCTCGGTCAGGGTGGAGCTGGAGGGCTGTAGTCCCGGGGCTCTCTGTCTTCTGCAATCCTGGAGGACCTGCAGGTCCCAGGCACTGGCTTGACACTGACTCCCTTTCTTTTTCATTCAGCGTGCCCGGCAGGCAGAAGAGGAATGTGCCCATCGAGGAAGCCCCATTCCTAAAAAGGTAAACCATTTCCTCATTTCATTTTCTGGCTAGGAAGAGGCTCTTGAGCTCCAGAAGAAGGATTGGGCTGGGTGGCACCTGTGGCTCTTCGAGTAGGGTACCAACCCCATATACCGAAGGTGGCGGGTTCAAACCCGGCCTTGGCTGAACTGCAAAAAAACAGAAAAATAGCCGGACGTTGTGGCGGGCGCCTGTAGTCCCAGCTACTTGGGAGGCTGAGGCAAGAGAATCGCCTAAGCCCAGGAGTTGGAGGTTGCTGTGAGCTGTGACACCACGGCACTCTACCAAGGGCAATAAAGTGAGACTCTGTTTCTCCAAAAAAAGAAAAAAAAAGGACTGGGCTTCCTCAGTGCACCTTTGGGCCTTCCTGAGCATGAGAGACAGTCCTTCTCCCTGTACCTCTAAAGCATCATTTGATCTCTTTGGAAAACCATCTTTAGCAAGTGACCCTGGACCTGCCCATTGGGGAGGTGGGAGTAACCACAGGGACAAACCTCTGACAGCTGTTCTTTGTGGCAGAGGAAAGGACGGCCTCCTGGACACATCCTGTCAAATGACCGGGCAGGCGCCGGCATGGTGTGAGTAGTGTGATGAGAGCTGAAGGGAGCAGAGGGAGAGAGTGGCCCTGGAGGAAAAGAGGCCAGAGTTCAGTGCCTGGTGAAATCAGACTCACATGCTTAAGTCCCCATAGAGGAGGGTTCACCCTGCCTTAAGGGATGAGGAAGAAGGGTTATGAGGAGGACATTTTTTTAATCCTGTTTTTGCCCCAGAACAGTCCAGCCCAGCTTGATTAAATGCCAAAGTTCTTCATTATTAGTATATAATGAAGGTCTGTATAACAAGTCTAAATACCTTACATACTTTTGTTTTTTTGTTTTCTTCTTGAGACAGAATCTCACTTTGTCACCCTTGGTAGAATGCTGTGGCATCACAGGTCACAGCAACCTCAAACTCCTTGGCTGAAGCAGTCCTTTACCTCAGCCTCCCAAATAGCCGGAACTACTGGTGCCCCCACAATGCTGGCTCATTTTTTTTATTTTTGTAGAGATGGGGGTCCCGCTCTTGTTCAGTCTGTTCTCCAACTCCTGAGCTAGCAATCCACCCACCTCAGCCTTCCAAAGTGCTAGGATTATAAGTAAGCCACCACGCCCAGCCCATACTTTACTTTTTAATCCTTACATCCACCATCTAAAGAAGATGTACTTAATTTTGCAGATACAGAAACAGACTTAGAGAATTACTTGCCCAAGATCAAACAATCAGCACTGATGCCAAGATGATTGTTTTCAAAGATATCGCCCCCTCTTCCCCCCCTCCCCCGCCCCGAGACAGTGTCTCACTCTATTGCCCTGGGTAGAGTGCCATGGTGTCATCATAGCTCACAGCAACCTCAGACTCTTGGGCTCAAGCAATTCTCTTGCCTCAGTTTCCCCATTTTCTCTCAGGGTTTTATTCTTAGGGAATTTTTTTTGAGACAGAGTCTCACCTTGTCACCCTCAGTAGGATACCGTGGTGTCACAGCTCACAGCAACCTCCAGCTCTTGGGCTTAAGCGATTCTCTTGCCTCAGCCTCCCAAGTAGCTGGGACTACAGGCACCTGCCACAACACCCGGCTATTTTTTGTTGCAATTCTCATTGCTGTTTTTTAGCTGCCTGGGGCCGGGTTTGAACCTGCCACCCTCGGTATATGGAGTGGGCGCCCTACTGACTGAGCCATAGGCGCCGCCACTGCTCAGGGTTTTATTCTTGGGTCAGGTTGATCTTAAACTCCAGCAATACTCCCATCTCAGCCTCTCAGGAAGCTAGGACTATAGGCATGAGCCACTGCACCTGGCCTGTTTTCAAAAAATTTTTTTCTTGAAGAATTAAATTTTTTTTTTTGTTTGTTTGAGACAGAGCCTCAAGCTATTGCCCTGGGTAGAGTGCAGTGGCATCACAGCTCACAGCAACCTCTAACTCCTGGGCTTAAGTGATTCTCTTGCCTCAGCCTCCCAATTAGCTGGGACTGTAGGCACCCGCCACAATGCCCCATTATTTTTTGGTTTAGTTGTCATTGTTGTTAGGCAGGCCCAGGCTGGATTCGAACCTGCCAGCTCTGGTGTATGTGGCTGGCACCTCAGCTGCTTGAACTACAGGTGCTGGGCCTTTTTTTTTTTTTTTTTTGTAGAGACAGAGTCTCACTTTAGTGCCCTCGGTAGAGTGCCGTGGCGTCACACAGCTTACAGCAACCTCCAACTCCTGGGCTTAGGCGATTCTCTTGCCTCAGCCTCTCGAGTAGCTGGGACTACAGGCACCCGCCACAACACCCGGCTATGGGCCTCTTTTTTTTTTGAGACAGAGTCTCACTATGTTACCCTCGGTAGAGTGCCATAGCATCACAGCTCACAGCAACCTCAAACTCCTACGCTTAAGCAATTCTTTTGACTCAGCCTCCCTAGTAGCTGGGACTACAAGTGTCTGCCCCAACGCCCGGCTATTTTTTGGTCATTATCATTTGGCAGACCTGCCAGCTCCGGTGTATGTGGCTGGTGCTCTAGCCACTGAGTTACAGGTGCTGAGCCTAAGAATTAATTTTTTAAATTCCCAGTAATAAAGGAAAATTTTAGAAAAAAAGAATTTTTTTATATTTTTTACGAGAAGCACGGGTTCTCGAGAAGCATAATTGTGAGGAAGATGTGGAGAAAACCTATATACTCCCTGCCCCCACGTATGCTCAGCCTCCCCCGTTATCAGTATCTAGCACCAGATGTTCCAGTACAACTGATGAAGCTACTCTGACATTATCACCCAAACATCACGGTTTTATTTCGTTTTTGTTTTTTTTTGAGACAGTCTCAAGCTGTCACCCCTGGTAGAGTGCCGTGGCATCACAGCTCACAGCAACCTCAAACCCTTGGGCTTAAGCATTTCTCTTGCTCAGCCTCCCAAAGTAGCTGGGACTACAGGGGCCTGCCACAACGCCCAGCCATTTTGTATTTTTTTTTTAATTTTCTTTTTTTTTTGTCTTTTTTTTTTTTTTTCAAGTTCAAGAATCCCCAGTAAAAATTCTCCATGAGGTCTCGAGTTTTTCTTAAGACCCCTCCCATCCACCCCCCCTTTTTTTTTTCATTTTGTTTCTGCTTCCTGCCCTATCCCTGGCTCCCCACGTCCCACCAAGGGGACCCTGGGCCAGGGGTGCCCACACTGCCTCCTCTGCTTTCACTTTTTAAACCTGTTCCCCTCCCCAAGCTCACCTAGGTGTTGGGATGGCCTCACCCAGCCATTTTTTGGTTATAGTTGTTATTGTTTGGCAGGCCTGGCTGGATTCGAGCCCTCCAGCTCCGGTGTATATGGTCAGCACCCTAACTGCTAAGCTATAGGCACCAAGCCCAGAGGTCACACTTTTATATTAGGACTCACTTTTGGTGTTGTAAATTCTTTGAGTTTGGACAAATATATAGTGACATGTGTTCACCATGATAATATCATATGGAGTTCTTCCACTGCCCTAAAAATCTTTCGTTTTCCACTTACTCATCTCTTCCCCCCCTCATTCCATTTTCAAAGAATTTCAAAATAGCAGGAAGTTTTTTCAAAAAAAACTATTTACACGGAAGCCTAATATACTACATAGAAATCAGATAAAGCCACACTGGTCTGGGCTCGGCACCTGTGGCTCAACGGGCTAAGGCGCCAGCCATGTACACCTGCGCTGGCAGGTTCAAATCCAGCCCGGGCCCGCGAAACAATAATGATGGCTACAACCAAAAAATGGCCGGGCGTTGTGGCAGGCGCCAGTAGTACCAGCTACTTGGGAGGTGGAGGCAAGAGACTCACTTGAGCCCAGGAGTTGGAGGTTGCTGTGAGCTGTGATGCCACCGCACTCTATCCAGGGTGACAGCTTGAGGCTCTGTCTCAAAAAAAAAAAAAAAGCCACACTGGTCTGGCTAAGTATAGTAGTGATAGTTTGCAAACCACTGTCTTAGGAGATGGACTAATATCAACCATCAGACCTTTGATGTGCCTCCCATTTAAAGCAATCTTCTTCCTCACAAAGACAAGATAGGTAGGGCAGTTGCTATCATCTCCTTTAGACAGATGAGAAAACTGTCTTATTGTCTGGGCACAGTGGCTCACACCTGTAATCCCAGCACTCTGGGAGGCTGAGGTGGGTGGATCACCTGAGATCACAAGTTCGAGACCAGCCTGAGCTAGAAGGAGACTCTGTCCCTAAAAATAGCCAGGCATTATGGCAGGAGCCTGTAATCCCAGCTACTCGGGAGGCTGAGGCAAGAGAATCACTTGAGCCCAAGAGTCTGATGCTGTGAGCTATGACACCATGCCATGGCACTTACCAGGGGCAATAAAGTGAGACTGTGTCTCAAAAAAAAGAACAGAAGTTCAAGAAAACTGCGACTCAGAGGTTCCCGAAGTTGCCCACATGGCGATGGAAGATGAGAGCTAGTACTAGAGTGTTCTAGACCCATAGACTAGATTTTTTCTTTTGTTCCTTCTCTAATGAGT
This sequence comes from Perodicticus potto, assembly GCA_963574655.1. Taxonomy (NCBI): domain Eukaryota; kingdom Metazoa; phylum Chordata; class Mammalia; order Primates; family Lorisidae; genus Perodicticus; species Perodicticus potto. Next base: position 9,059 of record CAUYRH010108237.1, read on the forward strand.
TACCATGCAAAATGGGAGTACATGAGGAACTACCACCACCAGCAAGTTTTCTCCCAGTTCTACACCTCACCTTGGAAAATTCACTTTTCTTCTTTCCTCCCAAGCAGATGGAAACCGAAATCCTGTGAACCAATTCGCCGGGAAGGCCCCAAGGTACGATTATGTCAGTATGGCAGTGACTGCTGTCCCAGCCAGACTTACCCAAGGCTTGGGGGCTTACCATGATGGAAGGGGCCAAGAGATGGTAAAAGATGTGTGCACACCCTTCCACAGCAATCTTCTCCACCTCCTTCTCCAGCCACACTGGCCTCCAGAGAAGATCCCATGTAGAAACTGGAATTAGAGTGAAACAAAAAGAGAGCTTGAGTCTTAATTGAAGGCTTCTCCCTATAATAGTGGTCACTAATATGTATTCAATACTTAATATTGAATCTTTTGTATGGATTATCTCATTTACTCTTTATAACAAACATACAAGATATTCTATTACCATTCTATAGTTGAGGAGCTTCCTTTCCTGCCAATTCCCCTATGGACATAAATTTTTTTAGCTACTTATTTTATACACTTAATGCACTTGAGACTTGCCCAAAGTCACGTAGCTGGTAAGTGATAGAGCTGTGTCTCAAATCCAAGGTCTATAGACCCTGAAATCTGCGCTCTGAACCAGTAGCCTCTGTTACTTCTAAAACAGTTGTTCACAAGCTCTTTTAGAATCAGTTTCTTTGTTTTTTTTTTCAGATCCTTTATTTAAATAAAATCATAAAAAGCACCCCTGTCCTCATTGAAGCTGTGTCCAATAGATATTGTCCTCTTATCTCTGGCCCTCCCTGCTTTCACACTGGTGATCATGCCATTCTTCTAACGTTCCCCAATTAGAGCTGATGATTCTGCATTCTTCTGAATCTTTCTGTTCTCCAGACATCCTTTTTCTCTCATGAATTCCACCTCAGCAAGGACCCATATAAATGGGTGTTCTTTCCTTGGCCCACTTCTCCACCTTAAGTTTCTCTCTGGATGATGTAAATCACCTACCCTGAGGGCTTCAGAGATTGCCACAGGCTAAAACTCCCATACCTCTTTTTTCCTGCCATGCTTCTCTTACTTTAAATCTTGTTTATCCTACTTTCTGCTAGACCTCTCTGCTTGGAAGCTCCATAGGCATTTCAAACTCAGCATCTTCAAAATTGAAATCAGACTCTTTGCTTGCAAACCTCCTTACCTTAATCATCTCTCTCTCTTTTTTTTCTTTTTTTTTTTTTTTTTTTTGAGATAGAGCCTTAAGCTGTCATCCTGGGGTAGAGTCCTGTGGCATCACAGCTCATAGCAACCTCCAACTCCCGGGCTCAAGCAATCTTCTGCCTCTGCCTCCCAAGTAGCTGGGATTACAGGCGCCTGCCACAACGCCCAGCTATTTTTTTGGTTGCAGCCGTCATTGTTGTTTGGTGGGCCCAGGCTGGATTCGAACCCACCAGCTCAGGTGTATGTGACTGGCGCCTTAGCCACTTGAGCCACAGGCACCTAGCCACCTTAATCATCTCTTGGCCTCTTCCTTTTCCTTACCTCCCTACATCCAGTCAAGCCCTGAATGATTCTTCTCCTAAATATATTGCAGTTCTTATTCCCTCCTCTTCATCCTTACTGCTGCCCTAGCACCACAGGCCCTGTCTTCTTTCAAAACTGCTTTTTTTACAACAGCCTTTAAACTGCTCTCCCTGCCTAGAGTCTTGTCCCTTCAAATCTACTGTCTACATTGCTGGAAGAATGAGGTATCTTTAAAGTCAGGCCTCTTCCTGGCCTTCAGAGGCTTTCAGTGACTCCCCATTGGCCTACAGAAGAAATAAAATGCAAACCTTGAATGTAGCCTACCGGGGTCTCCACCTCTTCTGTGTGTCTCTCTCCAGCCCCATCAATTGCCACTTCCTAATTTGTGCTCTCCACTCACAGCACAGAATTGCTTGTAGTTCTCCAGTGTGCCAAGCTCTTACCTGCCCGTGTTCATGCTGCCTTCTGTCTGGAATGGCCTTCTTCCTTCCCTTTACCTTATCTAACTTATATTCATCCTTTCATAATTAACTTGGGAATTGCCTCTTTAAGGAAACCTTCCTGTCTATACCTTCCCCTTTTGCACCCCTCTTTGTCACTGCCCATCACATAATGATGTAAGTATCTCTGTGCTTCCTGGAGGATGGAGACTACTGTATCTTACTTCTTTGTCCCCAGCATCTAGCACAGGGCCTGGCATATTGTAAGCATTCAGTTTCTTGAATGATAGATAAGGGTGATGGTTAGAAAAGGGCAGGGGGAAGAATATTTCTGTCTTGCCCACTGGATTACCCCTCACCCTCACCAGCTTCTCTTTTCTTTTGCATAGTGGGACCCGGCTCGCCTAAATGAATCTACCACCTTTGTGTTGGGATCCCGAGCCAACAAGTAAGTCTAAGAGCTTTGGCACTGACAGGAGGGACATCTCAAGGATCCACACCTGGGGCGGTACCCTCTGGATACCTCACCACTCTCTTTTACTTTTCAGGGCCCTAGGGATGGGGGGAACCAGAGGGAGAATCTACATTAAGCACCCACACCTCTTTAAGGTAGGTGAGGGCTGGGAAGTAGACAGGCCAATGTATTGGCAGTTGGTAACATTGAGAGCTCTACATGGCACAGAGAAGCTTGGAACACTGATCTGAAAATTAGGATACCTGGGTTCTCGTTGCCTGTCTACCATTCACCTTTACCTTTTGTGATTTATTTAACAACTCTGTGCCTCACTAATAGCAGCTATTTTCCTTGCATTTTTATTGGATGTCAAATATAGTTTTAAATGCTACATTGTCAGGCCCAGTGGCTCATGCCTGTAATTCCAGCACTTTGGGAGGCCAAGGCAGGGTGATCACTCAAGGCCAGGAGTTCGAGATCAGCCTGGACAGAACAGTGAGATCTCTTGCCTACAATAATAAAAAAATAATGTTGGCGGATGCTCACACCTATAATCCTAGCACTCTGGGAGGCTGAGGCGGGTGGATTGCCAGAACTCACAGGTTCAAGACCAGCCTAAGTCAGAGCAAGACCTCATCTCTAAAAATAGCCAGGCATCGTGGCAGGCACCTGTAGGCCCAGCTACTTGGGAGGCTGAGGCAAGAGAATTGCTTGAGCCCAAGAGTTTGAGGTTCTGTGAGCTATGACACCACGGCACTCTACTAAGGGTGACAAAGTGATACTCTGTCTCAAAAAAAAAAATAGCTAGGCATGATGGTACATGCCTATAGTCCCAGCTTCTCAGGAGGCTAAAGCAGGACAATCACTTGAGCTCGGGAGTCCCAAAGCTGCAGTAAGCTATGATTGCACCACTTCCCTGTAGCCTGGGTGGCAGAGCAAGACCCTGTCTCTAAAATAAATACATAACATACATACATACATACTAACATTATCTTTATTTTCTAAATTTGAAAAAAGCAGAGATTGAGAAAGTCTGAATGACTTGCCCAAAGTTGTTAGCTAGTAAATGCTGAGTCAATACTCAAATCCTGTCCTCACCTAAGTCTGAGTCCTGTTTTTTTTTTCTTGTTTTTTTTTTTTTTTTGAGACAGAGCCTCAAGCTGTCACCCTGGATAGAGTGCTGTGGCATCACAGCTCACAGCAACCTCCAATTCCTAGGCTCAAGTGAGTCTCTTGCCTCTGCCTCCCAAGTAGCTGGGACAGGCACCCGCTACAACGCCCGGCCATTTTTTTTTTTGGTTGCAGCCGGGCTGGATTCCAACCCGCCAGCTCAGGTGTACATGGCTGGCGCCTTAGCCCGTTGAGCCATAGGCGCCAAGCCTAAGCCTGAGTTCTTAACTACAAACTACCTTATTCAGTTATCTATAAAATAGACTGGAGCAGGACAGGGTGACAGGGTGCAACTGCTTTTCAAAGACTCCTCTCCTGAGAGCAGCTATATATTGGTCTTTGCTGTTTCCTGACGCCTAAACAGTTTGGCCTACTAGCTGCTTCTTCATTTTCCTCTTCACCACCTTCCTTCTCCACCCTTATCTGACTATTTAAGATCCACCTCCTCCCAGTTTGATGAAAATATTTCAAATCGTATATAAAACCAGCACTCTGTACCCCCTGATTGCATTAATGTAAGATCCACCTCCTCCAAGAGCCTTATTTATGTCATCCCCAAGACAGATATGCTCTCTTGGACCTACTTTGAATTCCCATTGCACAATAGTTAGAAGTATGATTTCAGGCCTGGTCCCATACTTACTAGCTATGTACACTTGAGCAAGTGACTGCACATTTCTGAATCTGTTTTGTCATGTATAAAATGGGAACAATATTAGACAACCTCTTAGGGTTAATTAAGACAGAGCGCCTGGCACATAGTAAGGGCTCAATAAATATTAATCATTATTATTAGCATAATTTCCCAATTCTAAGATCTATCATTTGTAATACACTCCCAACGTACACTCTCATTACCAGTAGATGTTATCTCTAAATCTTTCCAGTCTAATAAGTGGAAGATAAATTTCTTTTGTTGTTTTACTTTACAATTCCATATTAGTTTGTGGGTTTTTTTGTCATTTTTGGCCGGGGCTGGGTTTGAACCTGCCACCTCCAGTATATGGGGCTGGCCTCATACTCCTTGAGCCACAGGCACTACCCTGCAATTCCATATTAGTGATTATAAGCATCTTTTCAGTCATTTAAGATCTATTTGTGGCTCGGCGCCTGTGGCTCAACGGGCTAAGGCGCCAGCCACGTACACCTGAGCTGGTGGGTTCGAATCCAGTCTGGGCCCGCCAAACAACAATGACGGCTGCAACCAAAAAATGGCCGGGCGTTGTGGCAGGCGCCTGTAGTCCCAGCTACTTGGGAGGCGGAGGCAGGAGACTCACTTGAGCCCAGGAGTTGGAGGTTGCTGTGAGCTGTGATGCAACGGCACTCTACCCAGGGTGACAGCTTGAGGCTCTGTCTCAAAAAAAAAAAAAAAAAAGATCTATTTGTGGCCAGACGTGGTGGCTTACACCCATAATCCCAGCACTTTGGGAGGTCAAGGTAGGATGGCTTGAGGCCAAGAGATCAAGACCTGCCTGGGCAACAGAGCAAGACCCCATCTTTACAAAAACTAAGAAAAATTAGCCAGGTTTGGTGACACTTGCCTGTAGTCCTAGCTACTCCGGAGGCTGAGGAAGGAGGATCACTTGAGCCCAGTAGTTTGAGGTTGAACTGAGTTATGATCATGCCATTACATTCCAGCCTGGTCTCTAAAAATAGTAATAGTAATAAAATAATTTAATAAAGAAAAAGTGCTCGCTTCAGCAGCACATATACTAAAATTCGAACGATACAGAGAAGATTAGCACGGCCCCTGTGCAAGGATGACACTCAAATTCATGAAACGTTCCATATTTAAAAAAAAAAAAAGAAAGAAAGAAAGAAAAAGAAGGGTGGTGCCTGTGGCTCAAAGGAGTAGGACACCAGTCCCATATCCTGGTGGTGGCGGGTTCAAACTCAGCCCTGGCCAAAAACCGCAATAGAAAAAAAAATTAAAAAATAAAGAAAAATAAAATAATAGTCACCAGTCCCAGTTGCCAGGGATGCTATGTTTTAAGAAAGGGAGTAAGCAGTAGACTTATATAAGTCTCTGGGAACTAGGTCCCATGCCCTGGCCTCCTGGACTTGGCTCAGCTTGCTCTAAAGAGGATAGTGAGTCCTCTACATCGTCTTATTGGTGAGAACTTTTCAGAGGCCAAGTTCTGCTCTGGGGCCAGATGAAAAAAGCCTTCACACTAGGCTAATGTCTCCCCCGTAACTCTCTCCTACACAGTACGCAGCTGACCCCCAGGACAAGCACTGGCTGGCTGAGCAGCATCACATGCGGGCAACAGGGGGAAAGATGGTAAGCATTGTGCATACATCCCATTGCCAAAGACCCACCCAGTCCAGGAACCAGGATTCCGGCTGTTGGTAACAACTCACCTCCAAATCTAGGAGACTCCCAAAGCCTGAGGAATGTATGGTGAATACAGTCCATTCCTCATGATAAAGAGCAGATTGTAATCCCTGTTTTCCTTTCCCTATCCCTCAGTTTCAGTCTGCCTCCTCACCTTCTATCCTGTCCCTTTAAGACCATGTGTTTGGGCTTGGCGCCTGTGGCTCAAAGGGCTAAAGCACCAGCCACGTACACCTGAGCTGGCGGGTTCGAATCCAGCCCGGGCCCGCCAAACAACAATGACGGCTGCAACCAAAAAATGGCCGGGCGTTGTGGGCACCTGTAGTCCCAGCTACTTGGGAGGTGGAGGCAAGAGACTAGCTTGAGCCCAGGAATTGGAGGTTGCTGTGAGCTGTGATGCCACAGCACTCTATCCAGGGTGACAGCTTGAGGCTCTGTCTCAAAAAAAAAAAAA
>CAUYRH010108239.1:0-11995 GCA_963574655.1 Perodicticus potto
CCCTCCTGGGTCCTCTTGCCTGGAGGTTTAGTTTTTCCTCTACTTGTAATTCTTCTTTCCTGTAAATAAATCCTGACTTACCACTACTCTTGTGGTCTGTCAATTCCTTCTTCGAATTGCCTGAGACCAAGAACCTGAAATTCCGGTATCAATACCATGCACACTCATCCTGCTGCTGTGCAGTTCTTCCTCCTGGAGGCCTTATCTTCAGTTTCTGGGCTCTAGGATTCAAACAGGCACAGTTTGGGAAAAAATCAAGGGACTTTTTTTATATAAAATATTTTAGATGTGTTTTTAACCAAATCTTTTTATGCAACCAATAGATACAAAGACAATGATGACCTTATTCAGCGATACTATAGCAAAGTCTATACTGTACTTGAAGTCCTTCATGAATACAAGGCATGGGCTACTCCTTATTCTCTAACCCTCCTTTATGTCATCCTGGGGACTTCTTTGCTCCCAGATGGAAGGAAGGCAGTGAGAATTTGGTTAAATCAGCCTCAAGTTCTCTCTTGCCAGGAGCTTGACTAGCAGCTCAATGAATCAAATGTTGACTCCTCCTAGCAAACCCTTCCCCATCCATAGCCATAGTATCTCCCCCTTGGTAGCCTCCGCTTGTCTCTTGAAGCAACTGCCTTAGTGTCCTGGTTATCATCTCTGGTTCATTGTGAAGATACAAGCTGAGTACAGCTGTGTATCTATTGTGCATCTCAGAATGTCATGTTCCATAAAGCATCTCTGTAAGTTTCTGGAGGGTCCGCTGTCTTAGCCACTCTACACTCTGCCACTCATTACAGTCAGTGTCCACCTGGCCTCTGCTGCATCAGGGGCCCATCGACGTCGTTGTCAGCAAGCCTACATCTGTACTGACCTCTCCTTCTGCAGCTCTGGACAACAGAACACAGCTACCACTGAACATTTTAGTGACACGTGTGTGCCCTCATCAGAAATTCCCTGTGGCCTTGTTAATAGTGCATCTTCTGGGTATTCCTGTGGGACTTAATCTTCTGGTGGGCCTTCATACCTACTTCACTAAGGCCTTCAACGGCTTCCTTCACTGTCTGCCGTGGCAATTTGGGCACTTCAACTCCACATGGACCATCACGCTCCCATGTTTCTGGGAACCACTCTGACAGCAAGCTGTGGCACCATCTCCCAAGGTATTAAATCCTTTATCTTGGGAAAGTGATCTCAAATCAATAAATTCCTTTCTACCCAGTCTTGTGTTCCTGTCACCCAGATCGAGCTCCTTCAGGCTCTCATCCCATGCAAACATTACAAGAGCTGGCTAGGCCATGCAGTTCCTTCAAGGAATAATCCCTTTCCTCCCCTCCCATCCTCTACTGTTCCCCAGCTGGCAAATGCTACAGTGTGAGCCTAAATGTAGACAGAGTAGTTAGAAGGGAAAGTAGGGGTACATGTTGTCATGTGGGAGAGAGACTTCTAAATTTTCTCAAGGAATGGGGGTGTGATAATTCTTAATAGAGAGGGATGGGGCACTTCTGAAGATATAGAGAGTTCAGGAATCTGGGCACTCGAAAAAATTTTTTTTGGAGACAGAATCTCACTTTGTTGCCCTCATAGAGTACTGTGGCATCACAGCTCACAGCAAACTCAAACTCTTGGGTTCAAGGGATTCTCTTGCCTCAGCCTCCCAAGTAGCTGGGACTACAGGCGCCGGCCACAATGCCTGGCTATTTTTAAAGACAGAGTCTTTCTCTGGCTCAGGCTGGTCTTGAACTTGTGAGCTCAGGCAATCCACCTGTCTCAGCCTCCCAGAATGCTAGGATTGCAGGCATGAGCCACCACACTCAGCTTTGTGGGCACTCAAAATTTTAGGAGTGACTCATTCAGCTATCTGCATCCCAAAAGTGGAGTCTACTTTTTCCCAAGCAGGACCTGCACTTTCTCTTTTAAATTTCTATGAAACTTAGACTCTTAACTTCAAGGCCTGAGCCTGGTCTTCAGATTTCTCTGTCTTCTGCTGTAGGAGATGAGACACCCTTTATAAAATCCCAGGTAAGCCCTCTGGTTTTCATTTTTAGCTTTTCAATTGCTTGTTAGCCACATACAGCTTTTCATCATCTTCTAGGACATCAACAGTGCTTCTCAATGGCCATATAACCCCCTTGGCCTTCATGTTACTATATCCACACATACTTCTCAACTACCTGAAATGCCATACCACTAGTGTGGTACAAGCCACCAGTATTGCAACTCCCTTCACCTCTGTCCAGAAGGTTAACCTCTTTACTGCCACTTTGTGCAGATACTATATGAACTCCTGCTACCACAGTGATGGAGGCCCCATTGCCACCAGGGAAGTATGCGGTCCAGCTCCAAAACCTCAACTTGTCACCCGTTTTTCTCAGACCACTCCTAGTACCAGCTGTCTCAGGTCAGGTTACCTACCTCTGCAGGAAAAATGGGGGCTACCTAGAGGAGGAGCGATAGGCTTATGGAAATTATAAATAATATTTCAGTTCTTTGGTGGGGCAGATTCACTGTTGCTTTTTGCATTACCTGATAGTTTACATATAATCTTTTAGGTATATCTAATACAATTTTTAAAAGATAAGTCAAAAAATAAATTGTTTATTAATTACTTATAATGTATAATATCTTATACTGCCATAATTAAAAAATTATTTTAAAAAACTGCTACAATTAAAAATTTTCTTTTAGGCTTCCAATTCTTTAAACCAGTTTATCTGCTTACTATTGTTAAAAATACACATCATCTTAGAATTAACTGAGAATAATGCTAGGTGATTATCTTTGCCAATTTTTATTGTAATTTTGTCTTGATAATTGATTTTGAGTAGAAAATGGCTCAATTATCTTTTGATAAATATACTCTGCTTTAACTTTTAACCAATTAATGTTTTAAGTTTCCATTCTGAGGCATAAATAGAGATTGATAATCTCTCCAAGAAGTCCTAATCTTAATAGTGTCCTGTGATAACATTGTCAATGTAATAAAGGTTAGTTTCATAGGTCAAACACTAATAAATTGTTTGTGCTGATCTTGCTTCATTAAATTTCAACTCTCCATAAATTTTGTTGCAATATTAGTGTAATGATTCTCAATTCCTTGCATGATGAAATCCTTAAATATTGGGAAGATTTTGCATGGGTTAGAGTTATTAACTAAAACCTTGGATGACTTTTTTGTTTTTTTAAGCAAGAGAGTAAATGATCACATCTATGTCCTACAAAAATATATCTGGCTATTATATGGGTAATGAATGAGAAAGAAGAGTGTAGGAAGGAAGGAAGAGAAGCCACTGGGGACTCTTGCCAAAATCCAGGTGAAAAATAGTTAAGTGTCTGAACCAAATAGTGACAACAATAAGGGACTGGTAGAATGGATATATGCTGGGGAAGGACTTGGTGATCAATTATGCAGAAAGGTCAGAGACCAGTCAAAGGTGACTCAAATTTCTAGTCAAGTTGCCTGGGTAGAAATGACATCATCAGCACAGATTAGTAATCAAGGATCAATCCAAAGGTTTGGCAGAAAAAGCATTAACTCACATTTTAGCTATGTTGATTGAAAGAGGTCCGTAGGTCTACCTGTGAGAGGTAGAACCATCAGGGATTATCAAGCAAGGACAATTGCCACTTGTTATGATTGCTATTGTAAGTTTTTTTTTATTATTATTGTTTAAAAATGTCTTCTCTGCCATCATCTCAGTTATGTCTTTGCTTTTTCACTAGAAAATCTCCCAGGCCTGTGGGAAAGAAGAAAAGTGACAGCCTGAGTTAGAAGGAACCCTGGGCCAATCCTAGTATCACGTACAGCTCCATGGAAGTTTGACATGGAACTAAATTTTTCTTATTATTATTATAGATTTTAATCTTTTTAAAGTAAAAAACATTTCTCCAACTATCACAAGTCCAATTCTTCATAAGTTTGCAACATACAGCTCATGCTAAAAGTGAATGATTATTTACTGACAACCCCACAAACCATAATTTCTATCTGGCCAACATAGAGATAATCAATATATAGCAACAACTCTCCCAAATATCAATACACAACAATAAGCCAACTGGTTCTTTTATACGTGGGATGTATAAAGCAGTAACAGCAGGCCCCTCTGGACTTTTATTTTTAGTTGATCTTAGCTGATCTTAAAATAGATTTGCATTAGGGGAAAATTCAAGATGCCTCAAATATAGTACTATTTAATTTAGGATAAGCTATGGTGGGGAGGGTATATCTCTGGGGAGAATTTTTCATTCTAGTAACCATAAAATAAGGTTAAATACTAATTTCTCTGAAATTTTCATGTTCTAGTGAAATTTATGAATGTGTCTTGGGGCTTAATAAAGTTGGTACTAACTGCAATTGGTACTCCCCTGCAAAGCTGTTCTCAACTCTGAGATTAGTTTTCTTATCATTTATTCTTAGGCTGATTGTTGTCTTATTTTGACAGCTATCCCTGCATTTTGGTTGTGATGCCACCAGAGGGTGATAAAAAATATTGTGATCAAAACACAGTTGTGCTCTAGAAATGCAAGATAGGCAGCAATTAATTGATTAATGAATATGTCTTCTCCACCAGTGACTTTAGCTTACGTAGTCACAACAGCACAAATATACTATTGTGGGCAAGTCTTAAGTAAATGAATCTTATCTTCTGGGCCCTTGACTTCCCCATTCAAGCCCTTGCTACCTTAGGTATTTCTTCCATTTCCTGGTCTACCTCTCAGTACTTACCTCTGCTCCTTTAATAATAACCAAATATTATGTGCCAGGTTTCTCAAATATTAGTTCAATCTGTGAAGTGGGTATTAATATTTTTATTATCCTTTTGCTAAAAGACAATACTGCCAGAGGAAACTAAGGATCCAAGAGATTAAATAACTTGCCTGAGTATATTAGCCAAGGGACTCTGGAGAAACAGAGATATACACAAATATGTATATATATACAGAGAGAAGGAAAGAGAAAGAAATTTGTTATGGCCAATTGACTCACACTATTAGTAAAACCAGTGGTGTAGTTCCTTCTAAGTTGGACAGTCTGAGAACCAGGGAAGCCAATGATGAGAATCCCAGTCCAAGGGCAGAACACCAAAGTTCCTGCTCAAAGACCAAACCCAAAGGGAAGAAGCAAAAGAAAATAATTACTCCTCTCTCTGCTTTTTGTTCTATTCAGGCTGTCAATGGACTGGATGATGGCCACCCACACTGGGGATGGAAATCCACTTTACTGAGGCCACCAATTCAGTGCTAATGTCATCCAAAAACACCCTCACAGACACACCAGAAACAATGTTTAATCTGGGCATCCTGTGGCCAAAGTGACACAAAAAATTAACCAGCACACTGAGGTAATCCAACTTATTAAAAACTTTATTAAAATTGGAAATTTTAAAATCAGGCCTAACTCTAAAATGTTAGCCATACAGTATGCTGATCTCATATGTCGCCTGCCTAGACCTCTCCTAAGGTCTTTAGCTAAAGGAAATCCTCTGGAAAAATAAAATTTCTGGTATGGAAGAGTTTGGGAGAACTAGAAGGAATGGAAAGGAAAGAGAAGGGAAAGAAAAAAGGATGGGAGGAAAGGAAAGAAAAATAAAAGAATTTGACTTAATGAAGGCAACAACAACCTAAGGATTATTAGGTATAGACTAGTGATTTATTTGGCCCTATCCTAAACCCACATGCAGCGGTTCTCAACCTGTGGGTCACAACCCCTTTGTAACAATGAAAATACCTCGCGGCATTAGGAAGGTTGAGAACCCCTGCCATAGAGCATTATCTACTCCCTTAAATGCCAAAGGAAGAGTATGAGTAGGAAGAAAGATAAGCTGTTAATCTCCTATTTATTTTTAAAACCATCCAAATTTTGGGGACCACTTACATATTATAGTGGGTATCTTTTTTGTTTTTTATCATCTCTTCCTTGGAGAACCCACACCCCTTTCATACATGGTAAGATTCTGGTAGAGACAGTAGTCACAAGGTCCCACCTACTATGGCCATAAGAGTGGGCACGCGACTCATTTTATCCAATCACATCTTTCAAGGTATAGTAATTGATCCAGAGAGGACAGGTGCTCCAAGGAGTGCTAATCAGAATCTATTTCTGGGACTAATGTATGGACCCCACAGGAGAAGCTATTTTTTCCACTGTGATTTCTAACCAAGTACTATGTGAAACTTGCCCACCATATGCAAAGAGTATGCAGGTAAAATAAAGACAAGCAAGATCCAAGACATCTTGGATCTTGGATCCAAGAGATAGAAAGAGTCACAGAACTCTGCTGATGTCATTTGAATCCTTGGGTATATTTCCTAGACTTTCAGGTACAGGAAACAAACACACACGTAAGCAAAACATTTTATACGTATCCATTTGTTTTTTAGTTTCGCCTAACTCAGTGGTTCTCAACCTTCCTAGTGCCACAACCCTTTAATACAGTTCCTATGGGTGGTAAGAACCGCTGGCTGAACAGAAAGTTTAAGAAGGAGTATAGAAGCTAAGTTGAAAGTAAAAGTTAACTTGAGTTTCTATTGGTTATAACAGAGTCTTAACTTACAAAAAGAATCTATGCTATCCTTAAACCTTGCTGGTCACCAGCTAATGAAGCTGTTTCCTTAAGTCTCCGAGAATCCAAGAATGGGAATGCACAAAGTAGAGGGCCTGGTACGGATCTCCTGCCCTTCATTCACCGTGCTCCATAAAAACAGCTCTCCTGTGTGTGAGTTCACTGAACTCCCAGGTCTCTTCTGGAAGGATTTGGAGTAATCTCTGCCACTTTTAAGCAGCATCAGGGATGTTGCTGAGGGCAGCACCTGTGGAATCCTAAATATCCAAGGCAGCCTTCACCTGCCTATTAGCAATTTAAGCAGTTTTGCCAGCACGTCTTGGGACTTGACCCTTTTTCTCTGCTCTTGGTCTCTACAGATGCTCAGCCATCAATTGAGATCACTGATCTAAAGTTTCTACCTCCATAAAGAGCGATATTTTAGTTCATTCTTCTTGGTGATGAATAAATAGACTTCCACCTATGAATAATCTGAAAATAAGCATTTTGTGGGCCCTCTCTAACCATTGTTGAATCAGTGAGTCATTAATCAAGTTCAATTCCCTGGCACAATGAGAGAATGAGGTCTGAAAACTATTGCCACGGCTGATGTGTGCTCTATGGTCCCCACGTCTAAAATTTGGTTACTTAAAACACATGCAAAAATAGCTGAGGTTTGAGTCTCATAAGCTCTGATAATTTACCACTAAAAATAAGCACGTCCTCAAGAGATGACTACTATGTAAAAACTCTCTGAAAGATTTTTCAGCATCTGCATATAGAAGTTGCCATACTCTACCCAGGGAAGCTGGAGACATAGCACTCAAAGAATGCTTTATCTTTGGGGGGAGCCAACATCCGCTGAGCATGAAAGAAAAACAGGACAGAGCTGCTTTTCTAGTTCAGGAAGAGAAATGAAATGTGATTCACTGTTTTGTCTTAAGCATCAACATGTTTACTGTTACATAACTACGCTAAATATTGGAGCTTGCCTTTCATTAGAAACTTGAGGCCTCCTCTTAGCATCGGTGTGCACTATAGGATACTCACTGAGACGCAGAGATGCTCAATACGCCTGGGTCTCACCGCGTGCTCTGGGCCACGTCCAGCATACTACTTGGCACTTAGCAAGTGCTTAATAAATAGGATTTCTTGCTCATCTATCCATTAATACTATTTTGCTTTTCTTTTAGTACATATGATTTATAAAAATCAGAATGTATGACAGGTAAATTTGGACATGAATATTGTAAAACCAAAGAATTTTTTCCTCACCTTAAGATCACTTACATTGCAAATCCTCTCACTTAGGTATATGTAAACAAGTTACATAAAACTTCTCCGTGAAACTTTTAGTATGGAATAAAACAAGGCATTTATTTATGCATCCCATTTCCCCCCACACCAGGATTTGCAAAGTGAGGGCTAGAAAAAGAATTGATCGAAAGAATAGTTGTTCAGTGAGGTGGGAAGTTAAAATTATTGAACTTAAAATTAGGTTTGGGGATTGTCTAAGGCTTCAAATATTCATATAAATTGTATTCTTCATTATCACAGGTAAATAGGAAAGACGGTGCAGTTGATGTGAATTTATTGCTTTGTGACAAGCAAGTCTCTGGAATCATCAATTCATGGATTTGTGGGTTTTGAATATAAATTTTTGCCATGGATCATACACTCGTCATGCTGGGAGTTGCTGTGGCCAACCTGCGTGAGACACAGAAACCTCTGCCACGATGAGGAGGAGTGAGAAGGACATATGGATGGGAAACAGAGGCCTGCTTCTTGGGAGCCTGCTTTCTCAGCTTGTTCAGAATTCCGATGGCCTGAGCTTGCCTCCCGACACAGGCCAGACTCCCTGGAATGGACCAGCTCCCCAGGTGAGCCCAGCTGTCCCGGAGGCTGCGTGGGTGTGCCCACCTCCACTAGATGACGCACAGAATCCCCACTCCAGGCCTGAATCTTAGTGTCTGTACTGGCATCTTTCTAAATTTAGGCAGATGGTTTAGTTCCTGTTCTCTTATTTAGAGTTTGTTTATGGTTCTGTGATTTTGTATAATTACACATAACATTATCGAAGGAGGAGCAAGGTTTTTCAAGGTTCCTAATTATCTAGGGTCTGGTTCTTGCTTTGAGCATTTACAGAAGGATGGTTGGCATTTCTGGCCACCAGACAGCTCCTTTCCATTCTTGTTCCCCCAAATCAGAATTCATGAAGACCATCACCTAATTCTACTGCTTGGTAAGTCTCATATAGGGGACTAAATGTTAGAAACCCAGACTTTTAGAAGCAAGTCTGTGACTAATTACCTCCATAGGCTTGAGTAGGTCCTGGACTCTGGGATCCTTGGGACTGTTAATTTTATGTGCCAACGTGGGCAGGCCATGGTGCCTAGGAATGTAGTCAATTATTGCTCTGGATGTTTCCATGAGGGTGTTTTTGAATCAGTAGAGTTTAAGTAATGCATATTGCCCTCTATAATGCGGGTGGGCCTTCACCAACTGAAGACCTGAAAAGACTTAATTAAGGGTGAATTCTGCCACAGACAGTCAGCTCTTGGACTTAAACTACATCAGCTTAATTTCTGTGTCTCCCTCGCTCTTCTCTCTCTCTCTCACTCTCTCTTATTGAATCTGTCTTTCTAGAGAACACTGAGATAAACTGAATCTACTTCACAGACATCACGGTTGGTATGATGAGCTAAAGAAATGATATATGCAGAAGAGATTTGAAATAAGTAAATCAGAGCTCCAGTGGCATGATCAGTTAGTGCATGGTACTCATATGAAATAAATAAAC
This sequence comes from Perodicticus potto, assembly GCA_963574655.1. Taxonomy (NCBI): domain Eukaryota; kingdom Metazoa; phylum Chordata; class Mammalia; order Primates; family Lorisidae; genus Perodicticus; species Perodicticus potto. Next base: position 9,346 of record CAUYRH010108239.1, read on the forward strand.
CACTGAACAAATGTAAGGATTTATTTAAATAAACCATGACCTTGAGAATTTATAGTGAAAATCAGCAATTTACTTAAGGTTGGGCAATTAGAAATTTCTTCTTCTGAAAGCAGCCCTCCTATGAATTTTATGGCTTCCTGGCTGTTATCCTGTGTCATATTTTTTGCTCAAAGTTGCAGATAACCAATGAATATTTTCATAACACAAGTTAACCATCTCTTCCACTTTTCCCAAGCTTAATCTCCTTTACAGGGAAGTTATTTTTTCCTAGTGTACATATAAACAATTGCTTTTGTTTATTATATGTTTGCTTCTTTTACCAGAGGCACAATGTTATCAGTGAAGAGCAGAAGGCCTATGAAATTGATGGGCCAGGAGGGTCTTCCGTTTACCTGATAACCACATCTAGACCTGAAAACTGCCCTCAGTCCAGCCTCCCGGCTTGATGCCCAGATCTACACAGTATCTTTCTCTCCTGTAGCTGACAGGGTGTGTGCTAAACACTAGAATGCCTAAAGTTGACTGCAAAATGCATCTTTGTTCTCCCACCCAACGTAGCTCTCCCGATTCTAATGCTATTTTGGCCTCTAGGACTTTCAACCCTGCCTGATCATTTATGTACGAAAACCTTTGCCCTCCACCCACCCATTAGCCTCCACTCACAGTTTCCTCTCCCCACCCTATTTCCTCCCTGACCCCTGCCTCCAGCTAAAAACCCTTATAGGTTTGCCAGATTCTATCAGCCTGGCTCCTGTGGCCTTTCTTGGTCTATAGAGTTCCATTTTAGTACAATTTCAAGCTCTGACAACAAACTAAACCAACTGTTTTATTTTTATTATATTTAAAGTAAATTATTTGGATTCTACCAAACTTTTTGATATTTTCTATTATATTAAAATCTTCACTATAGTTTTCTTTTGAGCTTGGCAAGCAATCTATTTTATCTTTTGGTGTTAACGTTACATGATAGAGAAAAGTATGCAACCCTAAGTCTACAGCTCAATGAATTTCTGCAAAGCAAACATACCTGGTGTGTAGCCAGCACTGAGATTAAAAGATAGAACATTATCAGCATCCTAGAGACCCCCCTTTGTGTCTGCCTCTCCCTAAAGGTAAGCAAGAGTTGTCTGCTTGTTAACTTTACATAAATGGAATCAAATAGCATTGCAGTGGCTGTGGATGTGTGCCGCTTCCAAAGAGCCTTCAGGGAGGAGTGCAGTGAGCCCACAGCCTCTAGCCGTTGCCCGCTCAGGATCCACTGCAGAATCACACCAGTCTCAGCTGATGACTGGGCATGGTAGGAGTGCTAGAGCCGCGCTATTGCCGCCCAACAAGGGGCTTCCCCCCGACTGGACAACTTTGTTCTAGGGATCCCCAGCAGCCTGGCCAAGACTTCGTCGTCTTGTCTTTCAGTCTAAGACTCTTTCTTCCCACTTGTCCCTTCCCCCCTCCTCTCACAGGTGCCAGGCTGACACTGTCCTGCAGTGGCTCTCACTCTCCCTGCCTGTATCTACTTCTTCCTCCTTTATTTTTCTGTAACGCAGCCCTTGGCCTTCAATTCCCTCTTGTTCTCTGCTTTCTGGAGGAACTGCAGTGGCCCAAGGTTTGTGTGTCTAGCTTCTTTCACTTACACTTATTATGTGAGATTCTCCCATGTGCAATCTTTTTATTTAAAAGTCTAATCATGCACCAATAAGGCTAGTAAAAGTCTATTAATACATACGTCAAAGTTTTACAACCCTCAGTAGTCTCTTTTTCATCTTTGTGATTCAATCTACCAATTGCCAGCCTCTGCTAGCCTCAGTCAAATCTTGCTGAGATCTAGCGCAGACTGGGTACATGTCCTGTAAGAGCATGGTCTAGAACCAGCTCAAAATCCATCAGTGGCTCGTTCATAAGCAAAACAAACATTAAGATCCACACTGTTCCAGGCACTAGGAGGGTGCCCTTGGCATGTCACATAAATCCCGCATTCTGCAGTCTAGAGGTAGAGGACCCCACAACAGGGCTCCAGTCTGTCTTTCTGGGTGCATCTGCACATACTCTGATGCTCACTCTTAAAGACATTTGTTTCCTCAGTTCAAAGATTCCTTAAAACTTCCCACCTGTACTAGCCCACACCTCAAGCCAGGTCTGAAATTGCACCCTGTTTGCACACATGATATCAGAGCCAAGCTTTGATTTCAGCCCTTCGGTTGCATTTGCGAATCTGGTACCTCTGGAAACAGGCCTTTGGCTGTAATGGGGAAAGCACTGGGCTGAGAACTTAGAGCAAAGTTCAGGACCCCGTTCGTCCACTTACTCTTTGTGATTTGAAAGAGTCACTTAATCTTTCTGAGTCTCATTTGTACAATAAAGAGATCAAACTAGATTAATCTAATGTCCCTTATGGCCCTGTTGAAAACTCCAACCTAAATCATTAAACAGAGAAGGCGAGACAGCACTGCGCATTCAGCTGCATAATGAGCCACAGCGTGTACCTCGTGGTTCAATTAATTTTTTTTTTAATAATTTTATTAAATCATAATTGTGTACATTGGTGCAATCATAGGGCAGAATGTGCTTCATATACAATCAGAAACATTTTGATCGTACTGTGAGAGATAGCCCTCATAGCGTTTTCTTAATCACCATATAAAGACATTGATAC
>CAUYRH010108240.1:0-35939 GCA_963574655.1 Perodicticus potto
GTCTCCAGCTAGTTCACCCAGCACCATTTGTTAAATAGGGAGTCTTTCCTCCACTAAATATTTTTGATAGACTTGTGAAAGATCAAATGATGATAAGTAACTGGGTTCATCTCTTAGTTCTCTATTCTGTTCCATAAATCTACCGCTCTGTTTTTGTGCCAGTACCATGCTGTTGTGATCACTATTGATTTATAGTACAGTCTCAATAGATTTTTTTAATTTTAAGTCTCATGCACTAAGGAGCAGCAATTTGCATTCTTTGTTCAATGATTTCTACATAATAGACCTCCCTAAAATTTCCCTTGTGAAGGGAACAGAATAAATTGTCTCTTGAAAACTCATGTCTCTTGAAAACTTCTGTCACAGAAATTCTGTAGATTTCAATTTTCTTGACTAGGGATTATTTAATAACAGGAAGTTCCACATTCTAACAGTTTTGACAGAGGAGGTTTATTTTTTTTTTCTCCCACACTTTCTCACTCTTTCTTGGTCTTGACTATGTTTTACCTAAAACCTTGATTTTCCTCATTGTTTTATGGGGATTCCTCTGAAAGACATAAAATGCCTCTCTCCATGGGAAGCCTTATCGTAGGAAGCAGTTCTTTTCCATCTGTATATTTTACTTGCCTTGCATGTGGTTTTCTCATTCAAATATGTACAGCTCACATGCTCCAATGCAACCAAGTGGAGTCTCCTAGAAAGCTCATGTTATTAGCCTTACTTGTGTGTCTCACGTTTTAAGGGACAGACCGACAATCCATGGCCAGAGGAGGCCGTTAAGGAGACAGGTTTGATTGAAGTCCTGACACGGATGTTGACAGCATAATTAAAATGATTAATTTGTAGGAAGGGAAATGTTTCAAACTAATTAGAAAAATGGTTTAGTTATACTCCCAGACTGTACATGTGGTCCAAGGAGCCAACTTCTCTTTTTAGAGAGAAAAGTGGAGATATATAAAAACTGTGTCATTATTATCTTCTGTCATTATTCTTTTATCTACAAAGGTAAAAGTTAGGGCTTATTTTTAGGTTGCTTTTGTGTGTTGTGTGCGTGTGAGTCTTTGCATTTGTTATCTCAGCCCCTTGGAAAGGTGAGTGACCAAAGATGCGGCCATGTTCAGGAAACAGAAGCCTTGCACACAACTAGGGTTGATTCATATTAATCTAAATTGATTCTCAGTCCAAACGATTACTTGTTTGCTGCTAGAGGAAATACAACTGCACTAAATACCAGCAGATGACTTAGCACACAGTAGGAGCTCAGTATTGTGTGTGTACACGTGCAAGCACACGCATGTGCGGGCAACCAGCACAATGTTTTTGAGTGTGGCAAAACAATAGGACCGCGTGGTTTTGCTTCTAGTTTATGCTTTTGTCTTGTTGGTAACTTCTGTTGTATTGTGAACTCCTGTAAAGCCAGTTAAATCTCATATATTCAGAACACCCGTATTTTCATGGCCCAGAGTGCAGATTATTAGTGAGCCTCCACAGTGGCATATATCATACCCTTTTGCAAATGCACCTTAGTTAAAACATTTTTCTATGAAAGCAAACATATGATGTTGTGCGGTTGGAGCTTTTAGTGCACAAATGAAATATTACATAAAATAAATACTTTGGCCTGCAAACATAACATTTTAGTAGCTATTGACTAAGCTATTACTAAGTTAGTATCTTTCTAACTGTAAATGATATGAAAAACAAGTGCTTTCTAGATTTCGGGTTTTTCGTCTACCTGTGCTCTGTGAAGCCTGGTAGTGGGTTTTCACTTAATGCCTTTGCTACAAGAAAAAGGAGTTTCAGCAAGAATGTCGGGAATTCCTTTGGTGCCCAAAAGGAAATATGAGGACTCTGGAGGCTGATGAGAGAGACAGAAAATGGGGAAGCCATCAACTTCAGGCCAATTCCTGCAGTTTATTCATTTTCTTTTCAAAATAAGATCTGAAATGGTTTAATGAATTTTTTAAAAGCATTAAGTTAAAAAATTTCTAGCAGTTTCAAGTTTAACAAACTCAGTATTCTTTCAAGGACACATAACTACGTGTAGGTAAAAGCACTGTTTCTAGGTTTGTAATTTATAAAGATATATAACATATAAGTTCCATTTTTGGCATAAACTTTGCAGACTAAAATACATAGGGGAAAGATGGTCTCAGGATCTTTTTTGCTTTAATTTAATACAACCGAATTTACTTGTAATCCTGTTAAATTATAGTCATCTTGTATAGTCTTGATAATTAAAGTTAATATCTACAGGGTGTGTGTGTTCATGTTGGGGGAAAACAGTCTTCTGGGAAGAATGGCATTTTGACGAATCACAGGAAGTGGTAAATTATGTGAATTCCACACAGTTCCCAAGGCTATGAAAAAATTTACCCCTAAAATTCATGAACCAAGGTCTGGAGGGAGTTTGGATGGAATTACAATTCGAGTGGTTTACTTTGGGAGGAGTACAGGGTGGGGACAGAATGAAATGTTCAGTTTATTTCTCCAAACAAAATCCGTTGTGATGGCACACTTAAGTGAGAGAGAATGCAAACATTTTTTTCTTTGACATAAAATTTCTAGCAGTATAAAGCACCAAAGCATTCAAGATACTATAGGAATTAAAGTTTATGTTAGTGATCGTAGTAATAACCCATTCAAAACAATCCAGGAAGGAACAAAACTGTACAGAATGAGGTGAACTATACACATACATGGGGCAGTAATGAAGTAAACAAGTGAGGTGCCCAGGATTCTGGGCACTTGCAATTTCCGGAGTTTTAGGATCTCTTTATCAATAAAGTTAGAAACCTTGTCTTTTTTCCTCAGTATCTTTGTTTTCTTCTTGTTTCCAGACTTTCCCCTGCCTTGTCAAGTAAGCTAATTAAGGCTGAAAATAATTCCCCAAAGGGGATATTGAACTGAAATATTTAGGCAAAATAATTTCCAAGACTTTTAATCTAGTCTGGAAATATTAATAATATGCAAGTGGGGTTACACAAAAAAAATGCTACATCGTTCTCAGAGCATATAGTCAGATAAAACACTACATTTATTGTCTCCAGAAAATGAAAGTTAACTTATGCAGTTCATCAGCAGGCTTTATTATAGTGTCACATATTTGTGGCAGACTCAAGGTCGTGGGAACTTTACACTCTTGACTCTTCTTCCTTTAAAAAACAAAAACGAATTAAATCATTCTTATTTTTTTAAAAAGGGGTACAATACAATAATGGAAATGTGGCTGATAGTCTCTGATTTTCACTAATCATTGGAGTGGCAATTGGCAAAAAACAAAAATTTTAAACTCTCTGAACTCCAATTTCCTCCTTAATTGAGGTCACAAAAATACAGGATCCATTTAAAATAGCAAACTGAGGCTCAATTCAGAAAGCAGAATGTAGAGTTCCCGCTCAGTACTCCATCTTTAATAAAATGTAGAGAAACATTAACTTGTGTTTCTCCCTACAGCTCAGGTCTGCAGCAGAGTGGACTTCAGACTAAGGGGACGCATAGAGCTTTTTTCCCTTTCCTCTCTAGAAGTTCTCTTTCTCCCTCAGCTCTCCCTTCCGGTACTGCTGTCCCTTCTAGTGTCAAAGTGAGGAGGGGAGGAAAGGGGGGACGTTATCACTTGACTTTCTTTCTTTTTTTTCTTTTTGCAGTTTTTGGCTGGGGCTGGGTTTGAACCCGCCACCTCTAGCATATGGGGCCAAGCCCTACTCCTTTGAGCCACAGGCGCGGCCCCCACTTGACTTTCTTAAGAAGATTTTGTGTACTCTTACCAGGTGTCTTTCTTTCTTGGGAACTTTCTTAGGCTCCATAGAAGCCTCTACTGCAAATGGCTGAAAGGCCATCTATGAGTCCATGGCCTTGGCCATAGTACCCCGAATGTACACAATCTCTTCTGAATTCACATCTGTGACATTAATGATATATTTTTCTATAGTTTTCTGCTCACTTTTTACCCTCCACTAAAACAAACAAAAAAAACAAAACAAAACCCAGAGGTATGTTCCTTAAATTCTCTCTGTGGGAGTTCATTAAGCCTCCCAGTGGTTCTCTCAGACTAGAGACACAAAGCCCCACCCAGGCTCTGCCCCTCCTCTGTAACTCATGTCTTGTTCAGGGAAGTTATCCATCCCTGACGCTAGCAAAGTCTGAGAGTGCAGGCTAATCCCGTTCAGCCGCACCCTTTCACTTGTTCCCAAAGCAGCTTACTTTATCCTCTACATTTCCTGAATAGAGACCAGACACAATCCATTTTGCTCTATTAACTCGGAGCAAATATACCAAGCTCTTAAGGGGGCCCTCTGAATTCAGCTCCGCTCTCTTATCTTAAGAAGTAAGCACAAAAAAACTTACTCCAAACATATCCTTTGCGCAATTCCCTTTTCCTTGTTTCATTGCTAATTTTTAACCCTCAGTGTAGATTTTGGGCTATTTAACGAACTCTCTGTCATCCTACTCTGAAATTTTGCAAATGTTATTAGTATGGTGTGTCCAACAACTTCGCTTAGCTATCTATTTTATCTTGGTGCTTCAGTTAAACAATCCAATTAACATACTGTTGCAAATGATTGAAATTCTAACAGCCTTTAGAACTTCTCATTATTGTAGTTTCCCTTTTGTGAATCTACCCAATGACTCTCCATTTGTTTCCATAATGCTAGCAATTCATTTGAACATTTTTGAAGGTAGAGGATTTAAAAAATATTGTAATTATGGCTAAGAATTAAGGGATGGCTCTTCCTTTTAGTTAACATGGTTGGTTATTTGTTTTATATTTGAAAATTGAATGCTCAATTGATTTAGTATTTGTTCATTCATTTTAGAGATGATCTACACATTTATAATTTTTCCTAGAACTGGATTAACATTCATGGAACAGAAAAGAGTATATGTTAATTTTAATTAGTTTACCTTATGTAAAATAAGTGAAAAATTAATTCAATCTTAAAATGTCTTCATTTGACAACATTGTACTGAACAGATTATACCTGCAAAGCACTCTTACCAAGTCTCTTCCTTCTTTTGACTCTTCTTCCATTAAAAAACAAAAACAAATTAAATCATTCTTTATTTCAAAAAAGGAGTGCAATATAATAATGGTACCTAGGGAGGTGATGTCCTCCCTAGGACAGACCCTGGGAATGACAGTAGATAGTACAGGCACCACAAAGGCGAGTAGAACTAAGCCTGTCTCTCTAGGACAAGGCCAGTGGTCTGCTCCAGGGCAAAGTGTCTGTCTAGGATAAACCTAAATCGACTTCACAACTATCTGGTATCTTAGTTTTCTGGAATGCTAATTGATTATTCGCAGAAATAATCCAAAATATATTAAATATTATATTTTATGTTTAATATTAAAGAATCTGAAGAAGAAATAAAAAAGTCCATAACCACTGCCTGGATAAAGCCTTTGCCATAAAAGCTGATAAAGTAAAAACAAAAATGAAATATATGTGCATAAGATAAAATTGTAATAATATGGAAGACCATGAAAGGAAAAATGAGCGTCATCTATTCTTTGCTAATTTCTCTTTCCAAATAGATCTAGCATTAATACTTTTTTCCTGTTTTTCTAGACAATGTTATGTATATATGTTTATATTTGCCTATACTATATATGTAAATTTATCATTGTATTTATGCATATACCAAACTGCTGTCTTGATTTCTTCCCTCCTTCCCTCAGGTATTCACCATGCTTCTTCTTTTACATCTCTCCCATATTGTTTTTCATAGCAATATTGTATTCCTTAGAGCTAATCAATCCATTCTTAATGGATGCTTTTGTTGCTAAAGTAAACAACAATATAATGATAATTGTGCAAATATTCTTATGAACCTCGAGAGTGTATTCTTAGGATACATTTCTATGAATTACAATACTATAATCAAAGGAGTCCTGAGTTTTCTGTTATTTTAACATAGACTGCTAATTTGCCCATAAGGACAACCTATGCATTCAAACTTTAACCAGTGCAGTTGAGTCTGTTTTCCTTCATAATATCTCTAGCGTTGTGACCATCGAACTTACAAAGTTTTGTCATCAGAAATGTAAATAATGCAATCCGATTGTTTTGCTATATATTTATTTCTTTTTGAAAGAATTTAAATTACATTTATTCATCATTTGTAATTTGTATATTTTTTTCCTAGAAACCCATTGTTCTTTACAGATTTTTGTTTTGTATTGTCATTTTATTGACTCAATTTATTTATAGATTAAAGATATTATATATGTATGTGACCCATAGCATTGCATATATTTTCCCCATTTTTTTCTGTATTTTGATTATTTTCTTTCTTTCTTTTTTTAATTAGACAAAAGTCTCACGCTGTCTCTCTGAGTAGAGTGCCATGGTTTTATACTTCATAGCAACTTCAAACTCTTGGTCTCAAGTGATTCTCTTGCCTCGGCCTCCCAAGCAGCTGGAACTACAGACATCTACCAAAACACCCAGCTAGTTTTTCCATTTTTAATAGAGATGGTCTCTTGCTCAAGCTGACCTCAAAATTATGTACTCGAGCAATCCACGTGCCTTGGCCTCCCAGAGTTAGGATCACAGGTGTGAGCCACTGAACTAGATTTTGTTTATGATATTTTTGCCAATGGAAGTTTAAAATATATGTGTAATAAAATTTAATTTTTTTCTTTTGAGCTTTCTGGGTTTTGATATTTTCTAAAACTCTCCATTCAAAGATTATAAGAAGTTAATAAATTTTAGTATTTTCTAAAACTCTCCCATTCAAAGATTATAAAAAATTCAAATATACATTTTTGAGACTTTTTCATTTAGTTTTACATTTTAGCATAAGGATAGAATAAACACATACACATATACCCATGCGCAGATCCATATACCCATCTATACATATATACACATACTCATATACGTGTGTACATATATGTAATTTTAATCCAATCAACTGAATTTAGAGTCCCATAGCTAATTATTGGATAATTTCTCTTTCTACACTATTTAAAAATTAGTTGTAGTGTGTGTTTAATTCCCTTATGATTTTAGTATCTTTTTAAATTTGTCTATTTTATTTTATAGTGACCAGAGTTTTGCTCTGTTGTCCAGACTATGTACAGTGCAGTGGTGCAATCATAACTCCCTGCAGCCTCCAACTCCTGAGCTCAGGGAATCTTGGCTAATTTTTCCTATTTTTTTTTTTTTTTTTTTTTTTTTTGTAGAAATGCATTCTCAGTGTGTCACACAGGATGATCTTGAACTCCTGGTTTTAAGCCATCCTCTTACCTTGGCCTCCTTAAGTGCTGGGATTGCAGTTGTGAGCCACTGTACCCAGCAAATTTTGACTACTTTCCACTGTTATGTTTTCTTTTTATAGTGCATGGTACATCTGTTAATTCCCTAAAATACTCTACAGTATGCAGTAGAATTTTAAATGTTCTTCACGTAAGTGATGTAAATTACTGTAGACTTGTACTTAATATTTCATGTTTTTGCTTGTCATTGAAAATTGGTTTGTGCTTTCACTGTATTTGCTATATTTAGATGACAATTTTATATACCATTTACAGAATTATGTCAGTGTTCTGAATATATTTTTAATTTGGTGTTCCCGGATTTCCTTAGACATAATCACATCACTTAAGATTAATGATGAAAATGTCTCCTAGTATCATATTTCTGTAACTCTTTATCCTTCTCTTTACTGATTGCATTGTGTAGTTCTTCCAGAGAGGTGTAAAATTAGAGCACATTCTTGTAATGTTCTTAATTATAATGAAAATGTTTCTTGTTTTCCCATTAAACATGATGTTAGCATTTGACCTTGGGTCAAATGTGTGTGCATATGTTATGTAAGAGTGTGTGTGTTGTTTAAGAAAAGTAGATATTTCTATTATTAAGGTTTCTTTTAGTTACATTGGACTTAAACCATGTACCTTTTTCTGTTTTGATTGAGGAACATAGATTCATAGGAGCATTTATTTCTTAGATGGCCAGCAGTTTCTTTCTTTGCTTGACTAAAACTGAGCATTATTGCTGCTCTTTTGCTTATTTAAAATTAGTTTTGTGGGAAAGAAGGCATTGCAATTGTGCTTCATCCTGCCATCTGAATCCAGAAAGTCTGGTGGAGATGTTTTAATTATTAATCACAATTCTCTGTATAGCAAACCAAATGTGGCTATATATTTTTGACATGATGAATTTAATAATGTGATTCTAATACTCATGACTTACGAAACCCTAAATAAGGATTTCTCTCCAAGGAAAAGAAAGATCAACTCTTATATTTTAACACATATGCATTTTTTTTTTTTTGAGACAAAGCCTCACTTTGTTGCCCTGGGTAGAGTGTCATGGCATCATAGCTCACAGCAACCTCAAACTCTTTGGTTCAAGAGATCCTCTTGCCTTAGCTTTCCTAGTAGCAGGGACTATAGCACTGTGCCACAATGCCCAGTTATTTTTCTATTTTTAGTAGTGATGGGGTCTCACTCTTGCTCAGGCTGGTCTCACATTCCTGAAGTCAATCAATTCACCCAGCTTGGCCTTCCAGAGTACTAGGATTACAGGCATGAGCCACTGTGCTTGGCCCATATGCATTTTCTTATTAGCAAAATCTTGTCAATAAACATACACTGAGTCATTTTAGGTATGAGCCAAATGTTTTTTAGAAGTAGATGTGTTCTTCATCTGCACACTACAACATTTGAAATAGCATCATCTGATACCAATGGTATTGGTTGCAAAAGCTTTTCCAGCAATTCTTCAAGTCTCCCATACAAAGGAAAGGGACTTTCCTGTCGATTTCTTTTTGTTTGATTATGTATTTTGTTTCCATTTCTAAGTTATATTTAATGGTAGATGTTTTCATGAAATGCTTCTTAAAATCCCCATTATAATTTATTTACTAATAATTGACAATTCTACCTCTAAAATTAGGAAACATCTACATTATAGTACATTTATTTGCTCTATTTCATTTTACATATGTGTGTATGTATGATGTATATATGTGTTTACATATAGGTATATGTCAATTTCCACAATACAGTATTTTGTGCACACAAATATTCACGTCATAATAGAATTTTGTTAATTTATGATGTAAAATATCTCTTTTGAACAGACTGTATCCTTACTTCTCATGGTCACATAGTGTCTCTCTCTCTCTCTCTGTTTCTGTCTCTCTCTCTCTTTCTCTCTCTCTGAATACATACACACACAAACTTATACATACATATATTCTTATTCTTGATTATTTATATTCTTAGCATATATATATGTATATATGCATGTGTATATATGCTACATAGTGAGCCAAATTTTTAGGGATTTGTGTGAAGTTAAACAAGAAAAGATGGATAATACTAGTATTAAACAGTATAGGGTTCTGCAAACATAATGTACTCATTGCCAACATCAGGACACCTCGCAGAGTAGATACTGACAATAGGAAATGCTCTTTTCCAGGTGGTGATTATTTAGGTGATGCCAATTTCAGCCAACTCTACCCTTCCTCGGTGGCCTCATGTCTCCCCTTTTCTTACATAGCATTCACTCTGTCAGCCTGTTTGCTAAGAACTTTAACTATATTATTTAATCATTATAAAGCCTTATGAAATAAAAATTTTTTATTCATTTCATTTTCAGATGGGCAATTGAGGCATAAGGCATTTAAATAACTTGTCCAACTACAGCTATGTAACTGATAGTTCTAATACAGACCCAGATGTGAGCAGGCACTTTGGTTCCTTAGCCCATGCTCTTACCCACTATAGCTTCATCGCATTCTGCAGCTTGAGTTGTAATTGCTCATTTGATGACTTGGGCTCCTGCTGGACTACATGTTCTCTGCCTACCTTTCTATCATTTGTCATTGCAATGCCTGGCATTTAATTGGAAATACATAACCGGTCTTTTTTTTAAATTGAATTAAAGTAAAAATTTGTCTCTACAATATCTCTTATCATGTCTCCCTAATAAACAACCTTCATAATACACTTTGAAAAGATGCAGTTTGAGTAAGAAAAGGTAATACAGAAAAAGAAAAACCACATCATATTTCTTGTACCTTGTCTGACTTAACCACTCAAGCATTTGTCATCAATGCACTTCAGAATTTCTTTTGCTAAATTGCCATTTTTACTATCTTAGAGCTTCATAACACACTATCCACTTTTTAACCAAATGAGGTAACTGTTTATGAGAAAATAAGTTCATGGAAAATAAAAAGAAAAGGTAGAAAATCTGAGCATCTTCTGATGACACTTGTTTAATTGGGATACATGGTTGCACATTTGTTACATTCCAGAAAAAAACATACTACTCATTATAACACCTTTTAGTCTTTCAGCGTATCAGTGATTTCACAGTATAGGCCTTCGTTTTCAAAATCAAAAGGGATACATCAAGTGTATGACAGTTCCTCTTTTTCCCCTGAAGAAGAAATCATAGTGGAAATTACGTTGAAGAGTAATCTATGAAACTAAAAAGCCCAAACCTTATGTTTATGGTTCAGTGGCATTTGGTAAAGGTAACTCATAACTACTGTCTTAATCAAGGTCAAGAACCATTCTGTGCCTCCAAGAACTTCCATATACCCACTTCCAGCCAATGCTTCTCACTTTTGGTAACTAGTGATGTGATTTCTATCACAATAACTCAACTTTACCTCTTGTAGAATTCTATTTTGAGCTTTACGAAGCCAGAAGTTACTAAAAAATCCCTCTGATTGTAGTCACTTTTGTTTTTTTTCAAGACCACTAGCTGTCTACATGGAGGTACAGACAGCATTCAGTGAAAGGTACTGACCAGCACGAGTTGAATTCACAAGGAATGTTGAACGCAGACACAGAAGGGTATTTTAAAATTACTCTTGAGAAACAGGTTTCACACTGATGGTCTCCCTCATCTCTGTGGCGCTGTCTCTTCCTTTTGAATGATGATGTGTACTTTGGTTTCACAACCCTCTCCAATAAAGTAGTGATGGGAAAATAATTTTACTCTATGTTTTGTTGACCTAGTCACTATCCTAGTGGTAAAGTTTGTGCACCTAGCTGTCAAGCAATTAGAATATAATAATTCCAGGACAGACTATTTTCCTAAGACAAATTTTTGGCCAGGAAACCCTGAGAGAAAATGATAGTAACTTTTAGTTTCAGAGAGCCTGGCTAACCTCCTTCTACTTGTCAACACTAACCAAAATGTGATCTTTGTGACTTTCATTCTATTAAATAAGTATTCAGGAGTGTCCTAATCATTCCTGCCAAATAGCATGGCCATTGTAATTGTTAAATGAGTCAGTATTTTTATTTTTATTTTTTTTTCTAGAGACAGAGTCTCACTTTATCACCCTTGGTAGAGTGCCGTGGTGTCATACTGCTCACAGCAACCTCCAACTCCTGGGATAAGGCAATAATCTTGCCTCAGCCTCCCCAGTAGCTGAGACTACAGGTGCCCGCCACAAAGCACAGCTATTTTTTTGTTGCAGTTCAGCTGGGGCTGGGTTTGAACCCACCACCCTTGGTATATGAGGCCAGCACCCCACCCTCTGAGCCACAGGTGCTGCCCTAAATGAGTCAGTTTTTCTCGAAGGCTATGTCTCTTTAATAAGTTGCTGATTTATGCATATTCATGTCTGAAGTTAACACAGTGAATAATATTTACTTAGAAAGATGTGTGCATGTGTTTGTCAATGAACATTTACATGTGTTTAGATACCTAATACCTTCAATGTGACTACATGAGTCCTCATTTTTCTCTGCTATACATTGAGAGTTAACGATGGCACTCTTTGCACACAGCTTCTGGGAGGTCCAAATGAGATAATGCATTCAAGAAGTTTGGGGTGCTATTTAGCTTGGATATTGATTAAAAAATGGCACGTATTAATATTGGTTACAGCTTTTCTTTTTTCCCTTTTTTAAATTAAGTTATTTGTACATAGATCATACATACATTTATGCCATTATGTGTTTTGATGTGTTGATTATTTGTACAAATTGGAGTGCTTACACGCTACTAATCAACATAGCTTTCGCTTCATTTGCCCAATTACAGCATTAACACATTTGTGTTCTACACCTGATAGATCCAACTTATACTTGCATTATGCTTCATAGGTGTGGCCCCCCTATTAACCCTCCATCTATCAACCTATCCTCCTTCCTTCCCTTCTCCCTCCCCTTCCTTTTAAAGGCATTATCCATGACTGATTATATGTGAATGAAAACAATCCCACGTAGAAAGGGAAAAATAGTGGGTACAATCACAATGTTAACATACATGGTTCTTCAAAAATGTTGCAGCTTACTCTCTCAATTACAGTATTTTGAAGCACAATTGTTACTATACTTGAGCTAATTAACAGTGATTTCGAATCTATTCCCTGGTAAAAGTCAACTTCATTGTGTTGCTGTTCTTCAGTACTTTGGGTAGAGTCTCATTTGGGATGGTATTCCAATCTCTCTCTCCCCGCCCTCTCTCTCTATACACACACACACATACACACACATATATACACATACATCTATATATACATATATATATGTATGAAATGTCACTGTATACAAATAAAAAATCATTTCTTTTGGTTTCTACATTTGAATTCATATATAAATGTTTCGTCTCTCTCATCTTCACTATGGCTGGCCTCACCTTGATGCAAGTCTATCCGAAACATCAGATAGCGGCTTCAGTATTCCAGTTTGATGTTTGTTCTTATCTTGGGGACTTTTTGTTTGAATTTGGCCTTTCCTCATGCTTTGGTCTAAATTTGAAAAGTGGCTCAAGATAATGCCTCAAGAGACTTAGTATGCTATTTAGAAAGAGTAGAGCATTATATGTGTAATTTATGACATGTTTGGGCAGTAACAAGCCTGGAAAGAATTGGGAATAGATTGTTCTTATTTGGATTTGCCTACTTTGTGAACCAGTGTCTTTGCTGCTAAGAATTTGAAGAGATCAGCAAGACTTGATGACTATGTATGTAATGTAATACCTGCAGAAACTCTCTAACACAGGACATCATGAAACCTCAACACATAAAAAGAATGACTGAAGCCTCACTATATAGTGAAAATGTTTATGCATTGCCACAAAGTTAATTTAAGATCAAATTAAAAACAAGTAATACATCTATTTTGCTATCAAGTAGTTATGCATTCAAAATACCAACGCATATCACCTAATATGGCAAAGATGAACAGACATGATTACTGTCTTGATATGCCATTAAGTATAACTCAGGAACACTTTTTGTTACCCTTTGGAAATTTGGAAATATCTATCAGACTTTTACTTTATGTATTTTTGGTGTGACATTTCCATTTGTAGGAATAATGTGGATATGTACAAAATGGTATACAAATGATACAGGAATGTTTATTGCAGACATGTTGGCAATCATAAATGCCCAAAATGAAGACGAGGTAGATTAAATATGGAACAGATAAGAAAAAAAACCTGCAAAACAATATATGATGGGCATGTTATATAAAAAATAGACATGTGGATACAAGTCCATAAAATTTTCCAGTTGCATGGAAACGTTGGCCACAGCCAACTGGAGAGTAAGTAGGATTCAAGGAAGGATAAAGGAATGGAGACAAACAAACTGTGAGGGACCCAGTTATATATATATATATTTTTTTTGAGACAGAGCCTCAAGCTGTCACCCTGGATAGAGTGCGGTGGCATCACAGCTCACAGTAACCTCCAATTCCTGGGCTCAAGCGAGTCTCCTGCCTCCGCCTCCCAAGTAGCTGGGACTACAGGCGCCCGCCACAATGCCCGGCCATTTTTTGGTTGCAGTCACCACTGTTGTTTGGCGGGTCCGGGCTGGATTCGAACCCACTAGCTCAAGTGTATGTGGCTGGCGCCTTAGCCCGTTGAGCCACAGGCACCGAGCCGGCCCAGTGATATTTTAAAAGTAAGCAGAGTATTCCAGAATTTTTATCCTAAACACAGTATATCATATCTAGATTTTTCTCATGCTTTGAGAGCAAACTATAAATAAAAATACTTAAAAAAAAACTTTAATAAAAAAAACCTAAATATTTTAATTAAAGCTAGTTGGCTAAAATTGTCTTCATTTCTGAGGAATACATATGACTTTATCTAGCAGCAAAACAGCATAGATAGTATTAGTTCTGACCCTTTTCAAATACTTTATGTTTTCCCATCTATAAAAAGATGCTTTGGAAACAGCCTTGAGAGTCCTTCAGCAATAGCCCAATCTCGGCAGCCTTATTAGATGCATAGACACTTGTCTCCTGGTGAGAGCCTCATGCTGTGAAAGTCATTAGAATAATAAATTAAACTTCTCTGTACACAGGCTTTTTAAACTTCAGGTGCATATTCCTTTTGTGCTTTTTCTATTTTCCTATAGCTTGAAGTACTGGAATTGTCAACTTATTCCTTCCTCCAGAGTTGCCAGAATAATGAGTGCATGGATCACTGAGCCCTAAAATAATCTGTGGAGTTTTGATTGCAATAGCTCTACAAAAGCCACCTTTTTCTCAGTTTTCAGGGTTTAGTGAAAAGATAAGACCTAACTAATAAAAATGGACTTCATAAGGGTTAAAATGGAAGATAACATAAATTATTATTAGTATTATTAGTATTATTTGCAGCTTTTGGCCAGGGCTGGGTTTGAACCTGCCACCTCCGGTATATGGAGCTGGTGCCCTACTCCTTTGAGCCACAGGAGCCACCATACATAAATTATTTTTGATATTTTGATGTTTTATATTTGAGTTTGGCCCTGAGTTTTATTGATATCAATATTAAGATCATCCAATAGCACCTATTTATAGATGTATGGAAATTATTGCTTTAAATTGCAACTTTCACACAGATTTTGGAATTGGCCATCCATACAAAATGGAAATTTTATAAGTGGAACAATATTGGTGAGGAAGGTTTTAGAAAATAATAATATATAAATTTAACATGGAGCTTTGCCTTTTCAAAGTAAGGATATTAAAAATAGGAAATAATATACATTATACCTTTATAAAAAAATTAAGACATTACTTTAGGGAATTTAGTGTAACAGAGCATTTTGTCATCATTCAAATATTGTTAAGATGAATTATTTCCCCTGTCCATATCAAAGGAGAAAAGGAAAAAATAATTTCTTAGAAATGATGACCAACATCTGGTTAAAATTAAAATTAAAATTAAATACCAAACTGCTATGAATATGAAATGAAAAAGGCATAGTGTTCTTTTTGTTAAATCTTTATATATTCTTTCCTTCCAGCCCACACTCTTAGCAAAAACAGCCTTTCTTCCTTATGTCTCTCTCTTTCTGTCATTCCTTTATCCTTCTGAGGATACCATGTCTATTACCATGATTTTCTTCATATTGTTCTCCTTCACTTCTCCATTAAGTACATGCAACTATCTACTGCATTTTTCTCTGTTTCTGAGGGGGAAAAAGAAATAAACTTAACTGCTGATTTTCCTACTTACTAGCTCTCTACATTTTATTTTGATGTTTCCAGAACCCAACAGTTCTATGGACTTTTCTTTGATCTTAAACATCATCTTCTTAACCTTTGTGGCTGGTTCTTACTCACTTTACTGACTACTATCCTGAAACCTCACATTTGACACAAGTGACTACATTCATTTGTTCTCATTGTTTTGATTTGAAGAAATATCACATAGTATAATTTTGGGAAAAAGAATATAAAATAAGAATTGAACAAATTTTTGGCATTAAGAATATTCCACACTGCAATATGCACATATTTTGTATAGGTAAAGAAATAACTATTTGTAAAAATATATCTAAAGTCAGGTTTATTTTTCATATAAACTTATTTAAAAATAGGGTTGCTGGGGCCGGGCAGGGTGGCTCATGCCTATAATCCTGGCACTCTGGGGGGCCAAGGCAGATGGATTGCCTGAGCTCACAAATTTGAGACCAGCCTGAGTAAGAACAAGACTTCATTTCTTCTAAATAAATAAATGAATAAATAAAATAAAATAAATAGAAAAAATTAGGTGCTCTAATTTGGTCCCAGGTACTAGGGAGGCTGAGGCAAGAGAATCGCTTGAGCATTGATGTTGCTGTGAGCTATAACACCATAGCACTCTAATCAGGGAGACAGAGTAATACTCTGTCTCAAAAATAAATAAATAAAATTAAAAGTAAATAAATAAATAAATTCTCTAAAAGCAAAATAAGAGGCTATACTAAACAACATAGTATTGGCACAAAAATAGAGACATTGACATTTCTAATGGAATAGAAAAGCATGAGACGAAACTAACATCTTACAGCCACCTGATCTTGATAAAGCAAACAAGAACATACACTGGGGAAAAGAATCCATATTCAATAAATAGTGTTGGGAGAACTGAATAACCCCGTATAAAAGACTGAAACTGGACCCATACTTCTCACCCCTTACAAAAATCGATTCAAGAAGCGTAAAAGATTTAAACATAAGGCATGAAACTATAAAAATCCTTGAATAAAGTGTGAGGAAAACACTTGAAGATATTGGCCTGGAGAACAATTTTATGAAGAAGACTTCTGTGGCAATTGCAGCAATAACAAAAGTATACAAACGAGACTTAAACTAAAAAGCTTCTATACAGCTAAGGAAAGAACAACCAAAGCAAATAGACAACCTTTATAATGGGAAAAGATGTTTGCCTTTTATGAATTGTACAAAAGCTTAATAACTGAGATTTATGGATAACTCAAATTAATCAACAAAAAAGGACCCAATGATCCCATACGTCACCGGGCAGGAGAAATGAATAGAATATTCTCTAAAGAGAGAGAGATTGAAGAGAGGTGAATGGCTAAGAAACATATTAAAAAATGCTTTTCATCCCTAATCATCAGAGAAATGCAAATCAAAACTACCCTGCTAAATCACCTGACCACAGTGAGAATGGTCCACATCATAAAGTCTCAAAGCTGCAGATGTTGGCATGGGTATGGAGAGAAGGAAACACTTTCACACTGCTGGTGGGACTGCAAACTAATACAACCTTTTTGGAAGGAAGTATGGAAAACTCTCAAAGAACTGAAATTAGACCTCCTATTTGACCCTGTAATCCCATTACTAGGCATCTACCCAGAAGAAAAAAAAATCCCTTTGTCATAAGGACGTTTGCACTAGACTGTTTCTTGCATCTCAACTTACAATTGCCATAATGGAAACACAACCTAAATGCCCACCAACCCACGAATGGATTAACAAGCTGTGGTATAAGTATGTCATGGAATACTATTCAGCCATTAAAAAGATGGAGACTACATCTTTTGTATTAACCTACATGGAGGTGGAACACCAGAATAGAGAAGAAAGAATCTAATGTACTCAGTTCTAATATAAAGGCAGTAGATGAGCTAATACAAGGGGTAGAGTAGGAGAATGAGGTAGCAGGGAGAAGGGAGAAGTAAGGCGGATGTGTCACAGTGTATGGCACATCTCTTGGGAGTGGGACACAAGTATTTGAGGGACTTTATCTAACAAATGCAAGCAATGTAGCCTAATTCTTTGTACTCTCAATGAATCCCAAACAATAATAATAATAATAAAAAAAAAAGTAGCGTTACTTGGTCGGGGGACAATTGCATTATCAGTGCCATGCAGATATTACCCCAAAATGTAGATCTATATTGATCTACTTCAGAAATACAAAAAATAACTTAGAATCCTATTGAAAGATAACTCCAGATTTGTGTTTCTAAATCGACGTATTCTAGGACCAAAAACTTCCTAAACACCTCAAAGAGAAAATCAACTACTTTAACACAAACAAAATTAGATTCGTCAATTTATCCTCCTGCAGTCTTTTATCCTTTTTTTTTTCTGTAGCAGGGCTGGGTCACTTTTGGATGACTTCTTTGACTTCTTTTTTAATTTATAACTTTAGAAATGAAGGCAAAATTCAATCTCTACTTGAAAAGCATGTTGATCTTTGAATAAGTAATCAAAAATATTATAAAGGCTGATTGGCAACCCAGGATTAGCAAAATGATATGTAGTAACATTTGAATAAACTAAAAAGGACCACAGATTTGTAGATAATGCTTAGCTAAAACTATGTAAACATTATTCCCAAGTTGAATAAACAATACGTATGGGGAAACTTGTACATACTTAAAAAATTTGATGTAGTATTCCATTTTATGGAAAAACTTACCGATATGTCTGAAAAATTGTTGAAGTTTATCTCATCATCAATTATTACAAAATGGCTTTATCTAATTCAAACAAAATGTAAGCATTCAATAATTTTACATCTATATGAAATACTATATCTCCATCTAAACTTATGTTCACAAATATTTTTAATGACATGAAAAAAAAATTCAGATATATTAAGTAAGCAATATACAATGTACACGTGTGAGCTTGTGTGTGTGTGTGAGAGAGAGAAACATAATCAGAAATGTGGGGAAGGGAAATTGAAAACATTTAAGATGATGCTGAAGAGAAATGTGCCAAAATGATAACTTTGATGAAATCACCAATGTAATTTATCTCACATATAATGCTCCAATCTAACATGTATTACTTTATAATCATACAGTATAATAAATGATATTTTATTTACAAAGGGGAAAACGAAAGCATAGTAAAACTAAAAAAAAATGTGATTTTTAAAAATTGTGGTTTTACTTAGTTGATGAGAGTATAATTGCTTTTTTGTCTATTTCTGACCTCCTATGTTTTCTATTTTTTCCTATAAAGAATATATGTTACTCTTAGAAGAAAATAAAAAGTTGATTTTTAAGAAGAAGCAAATAATATTCCCTCATACTTAATCAAATATTTGGATGTAGCTAGAAAAATAAAAGACAGCAATGAGCTTTCTCTACAACTAGATTATTACTAATCAGGAAGGACAATAGTGCACTTTATTTTATTAGGCTTTCTTCCTCTGTTTCAAGCTGATAAATGAAAGGAAATATTGTGGAGGATATGTTTAAATGTCCATAGAGCAAAGATTGAGATTTCAACTTTGGTGGAGATAAATAAATTATTGTTGCATCTTTCTTTTACACGTACAGACCAGCTTGCATAGGGATCTTATTGAAACTGTAAGTAACTAGTCTTTCAAATCCTGCCTTGGTCAGAGAATTGTAAAACGTCTTCTCGTGTATAGGTTTGGGATTCTTATGTTTCCATTAGTTTAGCTGCCTTTCTAAAAGAATGGAGAAGTCTCAGCTTGAACTAGCTTGCCATTAGAAGTTATAAATGAGTCTAATGTTGCATCACTTGCTGAAAAAGAGCTCGAAGGTCTGTGGAGTAAAGCTGATACAGCTCTGTGAACTAGCAAATCCTATTTGTACTTGGGCTGATCACCTGGGAAGATGAAATTGTCCTTACTGAGACGTGGAAGCTGAAAGTGGAGCAGGTTAATCTATGTTCATTTGAGTATTGATGGGCACCAAATTTGTCTTTACTTTACCTTCAGTGCCTAGTACACTGACTGGCGTCTAGCAAATATTTGTCAAATGAAGCATGAATTCTAAAGGCTTCAATCTGAGGTCGTTTTCACTTCATTACTGACAAATGGGAATCCATGAGGGTTTTTAAAAAAAATTCTCATTTTAAGTTTAAATCAAATAGAGAAAAATGTAAGGCTTGTAGGTTTCTTAAATCTGTGACATTATACCAGTTTTTATTAGTTTTTTTTAATCTCATAATTATTTACAGTAATTCAAATAAAATTTTTTAAGCCCCTGCGCCTAGCTAAGAGCATCACTCTTTAACACATACACACTGAGGATGGTCAAAGGAGAGGGAAAGATGATGAAAAAGAAGTTCTGCTAATGAAGGGAGCTGTGGAAGTTTCAGCTTGTCTTGGTGATGGTTGGGATAGCGTCAAGGACGCGGGACTATGGGGAAGGCTGGTGGGAAAATGATCCACAGTCCAGAGCTAATTGACAAAGAAGAGAGAGAAATGTTGGGTACCAAAGCAGAATAGACAATTGGGCTGAAAATGAATGTAGCTAAAATTCTTTCTTTCCAGTAAAGAAGTCCCTAAAAGGTGAGAGTGAGGACTTCTAAAGCCACCTATGCCTATTACACTGTCCAATTCCAACCTTGATTTGCACAGATAACTTTGCTCAGTAAAGAAACCACTTTGAAATCTTGATTCCAAACCTCCAAGGCTTTGACTTAATTCATCTGAAGACAAAATGTAGGCACCAACTTTTCTTTCTTTTATTTTCTTAAAGCCCCAAATTATATCTCTCTAACAAATAGTCGAGAGAAATGGCTTTGTTTTCCTTTCATACATTCAGGGATGATGGACATACAGGCTGATGACATGTAGTTCTGGGAAGTCTTTTTAATTGACTTGTCTACAGATATAAAGAATTCCAGCAGCCAAATTGCCTTCTGTTTTATCTATCACATTCCTGATGGACTTTTCTCAAGAGAAGATGAATAGATTATGATGTTTATTAGTTTCAGTAGTGCGCTGTTGAGGCTAGAAGCCTGTTTGAGGGACAGTCATAATATGTTATACCTCATGTCTTAAATTAAAACTTAAGTGAACGCTTTGCTGAAAGTGCCATTTAAGTTGTACATCCATTTTCATGTTAGATAACCTCTTTGGGGATTCCTGTCTCTTGGTAAGTCTTGTTGGATTTTAATTTATATATTTTGGATCTTTTTGGACTCTGCTATGCACACCCCTTGAGTTTTAAGACATATTTAGACCAGACCTTTTCTATTGGTTAAAAGCAATTTAAACCTAGTTTCTCCACTCGTGAGAGTCCTATGTTCCAAGTGTCTAATAAATCACCAGAGGAAGGGTAATTAAAAGCTTCTTTCAGTTCTAGTATTAAATCAAAAAGAGTGCCTAGATCCTGCTTCTAATGTGCTGTAATTTACACTATTAGTGTGGATTGTTTGGGTTTTCTAAAAATAATAAATGACCCAGTGAATAGCATTTGGCCAGAGGCATACAAGAAACAATCCATAGTTTATAGATTTGTTCAATGGCATTTAAAAGACCTTGATTAGAATTCAGTCTGGGCTGGAGTGATGAGAATGCTGTTTACTGTTAGCTGTTTGAAGTCATCCTACACAGCAGAGGCTAGAGAGGTTCACAAATAGAAACATTTCTTACCTCCAATGGTTGAATCCAGCCTTCAGGAGGAGCTGACATTTTAAAAGAGAAGTATAAGGATGTGTGAATGTCATGATTACTGATGTAATTTTCATGATTTTATTTTTATGCTGTCTTTGTTTGCTCAGTCCTCTAGCAATGATCTGGGTCCTAATTCCCAAAGTTCCCAGGTTCCTTATGAAAATGCAATGGTTTTGTACATGGAGTGGGATGTGTCTTCTCTGACACAACTGTTCACTACACCTGTGTTTTGGCCAGTTAATTTGAAAATTCTTGCAGCACACTTAACATTTTAGAATTGGTAGAGCTTTCTTGGGTAAATTGGGGATAGGTGTGGAGCAGGGTACATGGAGATGAGTCTGAATAGTTCATCTTTGAAATAGAAAGAGACATTTGATCACTTTTGCAACTGGGTTGGGGTAATCCTTGGTGTCAAAAAGCAAAAATGTATACTTGATGAACCAGAGAAGTTTATGTATCACAATTAGACACATAAATTGTTTATCTATAAAACAGTATTGGAAACACAGATACACCTGTGCTTTACTGCTCTCGGGGAACTGAGACATAGCATGCAGAAATAGTCACATTAAAACCTGATTGAGATATCGTTAGCTGTTTGTGTGAGGGTGAGTGTGAACGTGCTTTAGTGTATATAAGCGTGGGTGTGACCATGTGTGTGCATGTTATTTGAAAGGGAGGCAGGAGATGACACAGTAATTTTGGTTTCTTGGAAGCCTTCAAGGAAGGCTTTACATTTGATCTAAGCTTCTCATGTAGGGTCCAGAGTAAAGATGGAGCTGATACTCTGGAAGCTAGAGGAAGAAAAACTGGGTAATTTTCAATCATGTCTGTGTTCAACAAAAAGGTCTTCTTGTGTAATTTGTCCATTTTCTCATCACCTTCAAAATATTTGTTCATTTCCTCTTTTCTTCATGCATTAATCCTGTGAACATTTTAAAATAACAAGAATATACCAAAGTTCTCTTAGAAGAGAGGGATTCAACAATAACTGTTCTAGGTAATAAACCAATACGCATAGTCAAAAATAACCCCTAACAAGGGAGGACCACAGAAGCACATATGAACTTCCAGCGATTACCACTAGTATGCATTTGTAAATGCATTAAGCAGTAAAATTGTAAATGTTTACCACCAAAATATTTTCATTTTCTTTAAAAACTGTTTTTCAATATAAGAATCCTAATACCTCTAGATTATATGTATTTTTATAATACGATAGTTAGCTAATGTGTCATTATTTTCCCCTTCCGATGAAGACGGTAGTATCTAGTATTTAAAACAGAAATATTTTCAGAAATTTAAGTTGAAGACTATTATAAGAAAAAAAATAATAAAATAGTTTTTCTGGGAGTAGAAGTCCCAAGGTCTCCTTGAGCCAATATGTGGTGAAATAATTCCTCTTCATTTTTCACACTGCAAAGTTTTTATGTAGTGATTTTCTGTTTTTCTCTCTCTTAATTTTACTGTTGTTCCTCTACTAATAAATGTCTGTAAGAGACAAAGCTCATCTTTCTTCTGAGATAGGAAAAGAGAAACCATTAATTGAGATGTCTGCTCTGCCTAAAATTACCATTGCGTAAAAGGAAAAAGGACAAAAAGATCTGTCTTCACGTTTGCTCATCTAAAAAATGGGAGTGCTAATAGAACCTGTTTATTAGTAGCCTTATTGTGACGTTTCCCAGGGGAAAAAATGCACCTGATGCATTCAGATAGTGCCTGGAATAGAGTAGATGCCCAATTATGTTAGCTTTATTTTGTGTCTATACATGAAGATACCTAAATATAAGCTTTTAAAACTAGCAGGAAAAGTTTTAAGACATTGGCACACATCACTTTCTCTGGATATTGAATTCCATAAAACAGGGTTCATGGGACGACTTTTTGAATTAGTGTGTGGGGCTTCTTGTAGTGGAGTTCCTTATCAGGAAGCCACTTGTATAGAGGCGGTGATACCGTGGTCTCCTGTGTGTTGATCTTGAATTCATTCTGTTGGTTTGCCTCCAGAACCCATTGATCAGGTGAAATTCAGTGAATTCTCAGCACTGTTACCCGGGGCAGATGCATCTTCTGATCGAAACTGAACAACCAAAAATACTGGTGGGTCATGACAAGGATAACCCTCCCCACACAAGAAAATTTGGCTTCCCCATTATACCAGCTGGGTGTTCTCCCCAACCTCCTAGCTGCACATATGTGATGAGTAATTCTGATTTAGCAAAAGAAAGTGAATGGAAATGGAACAAATTGAAATAATTAACTAGAAGATGTAAAAAGGAAACAAGTCAGAGTTGGACCCAGACGTTGTGGGAAGGAAACCCTTGGTGTCAGTACAAGAAATGGTAATGACCAGTTTCCCTGTTTGCAGTCTGTGATCAGTGGTTAAGGTCCTTATAATTTGTGCTAGAGTCTGGGAAGGAATGCTAACACAAGAAACCAAGCAAAGAAGTGGCAAGTAATTGAGACTTGAGGAATCCCTTTGGAAAGCGACTTGTCATTTAGAAGAATGCACTTTTGATAGTCATCTAGCTGGTTTCTGAGTGCCTGTTTGCAAGAAATGAAATTGTAGGCTTTGCCATTTGAAGAGTAGGGTAGTAGTATTCTCAGAAGTAATCAA
Source organism: Perodicticus potto (assembly GCA_963574655.1). Taxonomy (NCBI): domain Eukaryota; kingdom Metazoa; phylum Chordata; class Mammalia; order Primates; family Lorisidae; genus Perodicticus; species Perodicticus potto. Next base: position 23,725 of record CAUYRH010108240.1, read on the forward strand.
AACCTCTTTAGCCTTAAAGAGGACTGTGGAATATTTGGAGCTGGAGGCTCAATGATGCGAATTGAATGGCGTATCAGCATCCTGGTTAGTGAGTGTGTGAGACTTACAATTCGGCTGGTGGGTGGGTGGTCAGCCCTAGAACATTAGATACAGAGCACTGGAGCAAAGAATCCCAGAAGGCTGTGCCTGTTTGCTGAGAAGGCGTTTACTGGGAGGGCAGCAGTGGGACACCCGTGGGTTTGTAGAGAAGGGAGAATGTGTGAGCCTGGGGACTGTCAAGATTCGGTGTCAGAGAAGAAGATACTAAATGTATGAAGATGAGTCATTTACGACCTAGATAAACATTCCTCTGGTGAATGTGAGTGGATGAAGTAGAATAAGCTGTGAAGTTGGGGAAGACATCAGTATGCCACAAGTAGTTAGGACTAACTTGTGAGAGCTTTAAATTTTCCAAGAATTTGGAAAACTGATCAAAACCAGTTTTTAAACAGAGTCAACATTAAAAATCCCATTATGGACACTCATACAGATGGCCCTCAACTTGCCAAAGATTAGATTTGTGAATTTCTACTTTACAGATGTGCAAAACCAATATGCATTCAGGATAAACTATACTTCAAGTACACACAAACCCATTCTGTTTTTCACTTTCTGTATAGTAGTCAATAAATTGCATAAGATATTCAATACTTTTTTTATAAAATAGTCTTTGTGTTAGCTAATGTTGCCCAACTTTAGGCTATTGTAAGTTTCTGGGCATGTTTAAGGTAGAGTAGGTTAAGCGATGTTGTTTAATGGATTAGGTGTGTTAAATGCACATCCAACTTACGGTGTTTTTAATTTATGATGGGTGTTTTAGGAAGTAACCCCTTTGTTAGTTGAGAAGCTTTTAAATAAAAACATGGAAGTATGTAGAAAAAGTAATTCTCAAAATGTATCACTTCATTATTGTTTTCCTGTAATTTACTATTATCTATGTTTTTGCAGCTATCTACAGGTACTGTGTCTATATGGTGAAAATACTACATAATGGTGTGATACTGCACATTTCTTCCCAAGTCTGCAATCTGTGATGTGATGTCTGCAGCTTGCTCTTACTCTTACCCACACATAAAGTAGCAGCAGGCTAGTGATTCTGAAGGTTTCACAGGAGTAGTTAAAACGACACACTATGTTAAATGTAATGATATTTGCTGAAGTCAGCCTCATTTGGCAGTCCTCCTCTAGTTTCTTAGTAGGTCTATTCCTTAGCAGTTAATGAACCACTACCTGCTATAGCAATAGAATCTCTACCAAAGCAAGAGAACCTCAGGGCAACACTGCTGGTAAGATGCACTGCGCGTGAACACGTGAACAGAACCAGAGGTTCTGAATGAATGGGTCTTGGATGAGGACTGAACATTGGAATTTTTAAAGGTTCCCAGTGCCACTTCCTTGATGCCAAGGTTGAGAAGCACAAGGCTATGCAAAACAGAGATTAATTTTGCCTTCTGGTCTCCTTATCCATGTCTTCTTTCTCTTGTTACCCTGCAGCCTCCCTGACTACCTGGTTCATTTTCTCAGTGAATCTTTCCTCAGTGCCATGTTGGCTACTGGTTTCAAGATTGCACAACACTCAGAGCTGCTCATCTCCACGAAGAGTGGTGTTCTCTCCCAGTAGTTTCATTAAAAGTCCCATGGAGAAATTTATTTCACCTGCCTTTGGCCCCTGAGTGTACATCTCTCAACCAATCACTGTGGCCAGGGCAGTCATCCTTCTGCCCAGCCATGCTCCTATATCACAAGAACCTCACCAAACAGGTGCTGGGCAAACGGGTGCACCAAGCCATGGCCCCTCCAATGGGGCTGGTGCTCATCATTATCATATGTGTTTGGGTTTCATTCTAATCATCAGCAAAAAGGTAGTGGTACTTGTGAATTTCATGCGTTTCTTGGCCATTTGTCTATCTTCTTCACAAAATGTTCTGTTCATGTCTTTTACCCATTTGTAAATGGGATTATTTGCTCTTCCTTGTTGATTAGTTTGTGTTCTTATAGAGTCTAGTTATCAGCCCTTTGTCAGACTCATCTATTCATTTGTGCTCTTATCTTAGTCTAAAAAAAAAAAAAAGGTGGTAGACCTAAAAATTCTATTGATCATTCTATTTAAAGTCCGTTTTTCTGGCAGAAATCTCAATAGAATAACATAACTCTTGCTATCTTTATTTTTGATCAGCCTGGGAATATTAATCCTATTTCAAGTATCAGAACCTCAAAATATAGTAGTCCTGCTTCCTCTTATTGGTTCACAGGAAAGGCCAAAAGTTATAGAGGAAATACTATGGAGTTTCTCTTCCTTAACTGCCTCTTGCCTAGCTTTGCAGCCTTGGATAAGTCCCTTAACATTTTTCAATCAGCTACTACTCTGTGCAAGAGATGTGACCCAACTTTGGAGGTAAGACACAAGTGTAAGAGGGACCTTACCTAACAAATGCAATCAGTGTAACCTGGTTTCTTGTACCCTCAATGTATCCCCAACAATGACAAGAAAATAAACTCCTATCCTTCTCACTGGGGTATTGTAAAGATTAGATGAGATAATATTGGTGAGATAATTTTGAAAAGTGTAACATCTACAGCTGTAAAGTATTATTTATACATTATTGGTTAACCAGGTAGTATTAACTTTCACAAGTAAAGCTGTCATATATTCAGAGAAAGAGGTTTTCTCCTGATATGTATTCTTCTAGCTGCAGATCTGATTGGGTGGCAGATTCTGTCTTTGCTAAAACAGAATTTTACTGAACATTTTAATATGATTTTTTCCAATGACACTTCCTAATTATTAAGTATGATGTGAAAATTAAAAAAGAAAAAAATGTATAAAGCCAAAATGCATTCATATGGGAATAAATATAATTTATTTTCTAAATAAACTCCCTTAGTATTTGAGATAACATCTTTAATTTGATTTTAGAACCTTTCAAACAAGTTTGCTGGCCACACTTTCTTAGCTTCCAGAGCTTTGTCTCTGTCTTATCTGTAGAGAGATTTTCCTTCAAGGTCAATCTCACATTTATGGCCTTCTTTAAATCTTTCTATGATAAAATTCCTCATGCCATTCTCCTGTGTTTTCCTTTGAATTTCCTGACCATCACACACACACGCACACACACACACACACACAGAGACACTCTCACACACAGGCCTTCACATACAAGACATGTCTCTTATTGTAAAGGTTGTTTGTTTAATGGTGTTTTTTCCCCTCCAGTTCTTAAAAGCAGTGACCCAATGTATAATTCTATCCCCTTATAGAATCCCCTTATACCCAAGAGTTCTGATATATATATGTAACCTAGTAAATGCTGAATGAATGGTTGTTTCAGAAAATTAATATTTTGAAGTTGACAATAGGTTGAATTAACAAGGAAAAATGTCCAAAAAGTATTCAATTTTCTTTTAGATTAACAGAAATATATACTTCATTGATTCAAGAAATATTCACTAAATATTTGCTATATTTCAGTTAACAAGCTGGATATAGGATAAAGTAGTGAAGACCATAAATACTGCTTTAATCCACCTAGAGATAGAAAAATAACACATAAATAAATCATTTCAAACTGTGATCACAGCTCTAAAGAAAATAAGCAAGGAGTGGGAATAGATAATAATTGGGGAGATTTAATTTAGTGTACTAAAAGAAGGGTATTCTGAAGAGATGACCTTTCATCCGAGGCCATAAGAAACAGAACAGATTACTTTTGCAGAGGCTCAGAGGAGGGCATTTCTGACAGAGGGAAAGAGTAAGAGTATGACATCCTGGTAGAAGAGCCAAGGGACGGGAACGTGACGAACATGATGCCCCAGATGAAGAGTGGGTACCAGATCAGTAAGGCCATTCACTCAGGTCAAGGAAAAAAGGGAAGTGGGAATCCACTGGGTTTTCATTAATTGAGTGACATGATGTGTGTGTGTGTAAAGAATTTTTTAGTTCCTATCTTGTACCTTTTTTTTTTTTCGAGACAAAGTCTCACCATGTCGCCCTTGGTAGAGTGCTGTGGCATCACATCACAGCTCACAGTAACCTCAAACTCTTGGGCTCAAGGGATTCTCTTGCCTCAGCCTCGGAGTAGCTGGAACTACAGCCGCCTGCCACAAAACCCAGCTATTTTTTTGGTTGCAGTTGTCATTGTTGTTTAGCAAGTCCAAGCCGGCCTCAAACCTGCCAGCTTTGGTATATGTGGCTGGCCCCTATTCACTGAGCTATGGGCGCCAAGTCCATATCTTGTACTTTTAATAATCTGTTAGCTTGTCATAAATATGGTTTATTCTGATAAGTGGCAAAGGATGCAGATATGTTCAATTATCTGTGTGCTGCACCACACATTTTGGTGTATACAAGTTGCAAAGCCAGTGAATTAAAATGGTGTGATAAATATAAAATGTAAAACATAGCAGTTACAATGTGCTTGCTATTGTTCTAATTGTTTTAGGATGTTTTGCATATGTTAACTAATTTGAGTCCTCACAATAACCCTATGAGATAAATATTATTTTTTTCACCATTTCACAGATAAGGAAGTGGACACCAAGGGATTAAACAAGTTGCCTACGTCACACAAATCAATAAGTAAATGGTGGAGCCAGGATTAGGGTAGGGCAGTATGTGACTCTAAATTTTATCCTCAGAATCAGCATGACTCAAAATGTAACAAACACAGTGATGTCAGTCTGTGAATTGTTTATCCTTGGTCTGTGATAGATATGGAAATGGAGGGTAAATGTCTGATCAATGATCTTGTGTCTTTCAACAAGTATAGACCATTTTGAGTGCTGTCAAAATAATGTGGAGTTGCATGTGACATGAACTGCAGGAAAACATTTCAGTCCATGATGGATTGGGGTAAAAATGATCCTTCACCTCAGTGAGTTCAAACAATAATTCTCTGAAGTATATGCTCTGCCGCCATAGATGAAATGAAGTGTTAATCTCCTTTCTTGTATCTCCTGATACTCCACAAATAAGTCCTGTGCGTAAAGTGTCACTTGTGCTTCGTTTTTTTCTCAACCCTTGGGCCTGGGAGGAAGGAAGTATGAGAGAAACGTCTAGAAACAGATGTAGTCATGTGACCTCCAGCTCTCCACCAACACGGCCAAACAGTTGTTTGGGTTCCACGGCATGATCATGAACTTCCTGCAAGGGTTCTGCAGCACCTTTGGAAATTGTGAGCCTGTGGGAGAAGCGAGATAGTATAAGTGCTGTACAGTTTTCAACATTATATCTGGTGAAGTGGTCCAGAAGATGTGAGAATGGTGTTAATCAAAGCAACAGGATATATGACCTATTTTTCTTTTCTAAGGAAACTTCCTACTTTTCTAGCCATAACCTACCAGCCCAGAGAAACAGGGTTTGGTATGATGTTTGGGTAGATTTCTATACTATTATCACCTTAGAGGGAGGGGGTAGAGGGATGCTGAGGGGAGTTTCACAGTTCTACCTTGGTGCATGAAAAATGGCACAGTTATTCTCAAGTGAAGAAAAAATATAAAATGATGTTCCTGCTATTATGCAGAGAATCAGTATCAGGAGCACATTATTCAGAAATCTTTATCTTTTAATCCAATGTTATAGCCCTTAAATCATTTCGCCCACTGCCCATGACTCTATCTAGAGCAATGGTTCTCATCCTGTGGGTTGCAACTCACAGGAACTGTTTTAAAGGGGTCACAGCAATAGGAAGGTTGAGAACCACTGATCTAGAGGTTTGTTTTGTTCCCTTAGCTAATGACTCTCTCCAGGCCAGATATGAGGTCTGTGGCATCTGGGGGAAGTGATGAGTTTGCTTTTGTCTTTTGTGTTACTGTTATTAGTGTCTCCTCAGGTGTTCAGGATTTTGCATTGGCTATAGAACCAGATTCCTCTCTCTTTCCTGAAAGAAAACAGGACTGACAACCTAGCATAGGAACAGTTTAACAGTTTCTTTTTTCTTTTTATTTTTTCATTCTTTCTTCTCTCTGTCCTCTCCGTCTCTGTCTTCTTCTCCCTCTCTCTTTGTCTCCTAGAAAATTAGGAAAAACTTTTCATAAAAAATCATAGCATATAAAGACATTGATGCACCGTAGGTGTGATCCCACCCAATTGCCCTCCCTCCACCCATCCTCCCCCCCTCCGCTCCCCGCCCTTTCCCTTTTCCCTGTATTCTTGTGCTATAATTGGGTTTTAGCCTTCATATGAAAGCTATAAATTAGCTCTATATTTTAGTAGAGATGGTATCTGTCTTTCTCGGGATGGTCTCCAACTTCTGACCCCAAGTGATCCTCCCACCTTGGCCTCCCAGAGTGTTAGGATTACAGGTGTGAGCCATGCCAATTTTTAAACTGGTGGGTCTCTAGCAGCTCATTAGTAAAATACAGTAGAGCTTCTGTACGTTGACCTTGCAGGTGACTATGACAAACTCATCAACGTACGGATGTGGTTAGCATAAGGAACTTGCACTGAGTACATGTGATGCGTCCCATCTATGAAAAGTAGTTCAACTCGAGGTGGTCAACTGTGGAGGTTCTACTGAGCTGACAAAGTGTGAAACTGAGATGGAGAGAGTCCATGAAAGAGGGATTCGTTTGCAGGGACGGCATAACCCAGCCGCAGACTGGGCGGCTTGAATGGTGGATATTTACTTTGTCATGGTTTGGAGGCTGGGAAGTCAATGCCGAGGTGTTTGCAGGGGTAGTTTTTGGGGAGGCCCCTCCCGTCAGCTCGCAGACAGCTCTCTCCCCCCTGTGTCCTCGCAGGGTCTTCCTTTGTGTGCACACGTGTCCATGTCCCCGTCACCTTTTCTTATAAGGGCACTGCTCATGCCGGGCTAGGGCCTACCCTAGTGACCTCATTTTAACTTAATTACCTCTGTAAAGACCTTATCTTCAAATACAGTTATATTAGGAGATATTCTGAGATACTGAGGGTCAGAATCTTAACATAGGAATTTTGAAGAAACAGGTCTGCCCCTAGGAAAGGAAGAGAGGATGTCTGATTGTAGATTTGGGTATAAACATAATTTGGGGACCCTTGACCTTTACTCAGGATACCTGAGTGCAATGTGTTGTGTCTTGGGCCTGAGAAAAACGACCATCATGCAATACGCTCAAGGATCTTTTTGCATTCTTCAGACAGACTGGGCTCCAGGGGCTGGGCCCGACCCTGGGTGAGCCTCCCAGGAACCTTGGATGGAGCTGTATGTGCTGTTCAACAAAGTTTTACATCTGTTATCTCAAAATTGGGAGGAGGCCTTGACGATCAGTTCTAAACAGGTCCTGCCAAACATTCCTTATCTAATTGGATGCGTATAATGTAAAAAATCACCAAGCTGACTCACTAGAAAAAGAACACCTAGTTTAAAAAGAAAAATCCTGTTGCTACGTTCATAATTTCGTACCACAGAAGGAAACCAATTGACAATTTATTGCAAACTCCGTGCTCAGCACTCTGCTAAGGGGAAACCTTAGCAGAGTAATTGATTTATTTTTTCTTTCACTCAACAGATATTTATGGAGTCTTTACCCTGGGCTTCATTCACCAGGCTCCTTTTTGAAAACCTGGCTAAAGATAATTCCAGCATGATCTGAATTCCGTTCTGTGTGTTTTGCCTTATAGCAGCACTCTGAAAGCCAACGTGCTAGACGTGTAGTGGTGACATGATTGGGAAGATGTGGGTGCCGCACAACTCAGAGGGAGTTTCCTGAAGATGAATACTTCAGGTCTGAGATTGCGGGGACATGTAGTTAGAATCCACGTAGAATAACAGTCACCAAGAGGCTGGGCAACAGCTGTGAACATCTGGGAAGGGAGGCTCCAGAAAGGAAAACCCGCTGCTGTAGAATTATTGGGCAGAGGCTACGAGTCTGTGTATTTCTCTTAGTGAACTTGATTAATAATAGACAGGGTGTCTGCCTATAATCCCAGCTACTTGGGTGGCTGAGGCAAGAGAATTGCTTAAGCCCAAGAGTTTGAGGTTGCTGTGAGCTGTGATGCAGCGACACTCTACCCAGGGCGACATAGTAAGACTCTGTTTTAACAACAACAACAAAAAGAACAGACAGGGTGTCCAAAAAGTTCATGATTTAAATTGCACACGAACTTTATGGACATCCTGTATATGTCTCTCTCTCTCTCTCTCTCACACACACACACACACACAAGTTGAAACTGATACTTCTGTAGCACCTTGGACTTTCTTCATTCAGGTGTTACCTTATTTTCATTGTTACTTTCAAATACACCTTCCATAGCTGTGTCTGCATTTCTGGAGCACCAGAAATAGACCCAGAAATACATATTTGTCAAATGAATGAATTAATCAATTTAGAATTTCTTGGAAATTTTTTCCTCAAATAAGTTCTTTCAAAATTTGTAGTAATGCTATCTTTTTGTGTTTTTCTTTTCCTTTTTAAAAAGAGATAGTGTCTCATTATGTTGCCCCTGAACTCCATTCACAGGCATGATCATGAGAGCCCGTCACCCCGGGGCTCATGCTCTCCTCCTGCCTCAGCCTCCAGAATAGCTGGGACTACAGTTGCCAGCCACCATGCCTGGCTAACATCTTTTTGAATCGGATTAAAACTGTATCGCTCAGTTTTGGTCCTGGTGATAGTGTCTAGACAAGGTTCTGCAGTACGTCGGGATGCATGCAGGAGGTGCAGGATCCATTTGAGGGGTTCAAAGCCATCTCCTATGCATGGTCCGAATGCAAGGTTATTAAAAATGCGTGAGAGAGGGAAGGAGAGCACACACGAGAGAATGGGTGAAAAGGGGACTCATTCTTCACATATGTGAAGCTGCATTTAGCATTTGACAAAAAATGAGTGTACCTTGGCCACATCCATCAATTGTACCAAAGTATTGCTCAGGCTTCACAGAGACGGGAACATGGAGTGCTGTGGGCTCTTACATTTCCAAGGGCCAGAGTCAGGGGCTTCTCTGTAGTGTTCGTGGCCCCTACTGAGCTGTGAGTCTTTCATGAAATTAATGGACGTTCCATCTGAGACAGGAAAGTATTTGTGGTTTCAGAGGATTTCAAATGACTCTGAGAATTTTGGTCCAAACATTTTGTCTGGGACATCTACTACCTGAAGTAAGGAAATGAGAATCACTTAAGCAAAATAAAAGCAAACTCTGCAGTGAATTTTGACTAAATGAATGGAGACAGCAATGATCACTTTTATTGTGAAATAAACACTATCTGGACACAAAGCAATAGAAGGTAAAACATGTGCATTTAAAATCCAAAATGTAAAGTTCACTTAAACTTCCTTAAAATCATTATGTTCACAATAGGGAGCTAATTAAATTATGATACATCTTCATGACACATTACCTGATAACCAGTAAATATCATCTTTTAAAAGAATTCTAAAAGACATGGAGATCACCTATTATGCAATAAGTTAAAAAGCAGATGAAAAATATATTCAGCATTAAAGATGCAATTGTGTAAAAATATGTGTAGGAGAAAATCGAAGTCCTGGTTGGCTGTCAAAATGTTAATGCTAATATTTTCGTGTGTGTGTGAGAAACTATGGGCATTGTTTTTACTTTATATATATATTTTTCATTATGAAAATTTCAAAGAAATGAAAGTTTAGAGAATCATGAAACTGGGGTGGCACCTGTGGTTCAAGGAGTAGGGCGCCAGCCTCATATGCCAGAGGTGGCGGGTTCAAAGCTGGCCCTGGCCAAAATCTGCAAAAAATAAATAAATAAATAAATAAAAACATTTAAAAAAAATTGGAAATCATGAAACTGATACTTAAGCACCCATTACAAAGATTAAACAGATGCTAATACCTTGTATTTGCTGCAGATCTTATATATATATGTATATATATATATATATATATATTTTTTTTTTTTTTTGAGACAAAGTCTCACTTTGTCACCCATGGTAGAGTGCCCTGGTGTCATAGCTCACAGCAATTTCAAACTCTTGGGCTCAAGAGATTCTCTTGCCTCAGCCTCCCTAGTAGCTGGGACTACAGGTGCCCACCACAATGCCCGCTATTTTTAGAGACACGGTCTGGCTCTTTCTCAGGCTGGTCTTGAACTGGTGAGCTCAGGCAATCCACCCCCCTTGGCCTCCCAGAGTGCTGAACCACCGCACCTGGCCCCAGATCTTTTTTGAAAACGCACATGAACTTCACCATGACAGGTAACAGCTTCGGTCTCACTCTGATTCCACCTTCTCTTCCTTGCAGAAGTCACTATGACTTTTAGTTTGGCACGTGTTTGCCCGGAGTGAACATTACATTTCACAGATTTTGCCGTGTGACTAAATTAAAGCCAGTTGATTTAAAGTAAAAGTGACATGCACAGATCCTGGAAGATCCCTGAAAGGAAGGGGGATTCCTCTCTTTCCCTATTCTATGCCTGCTGAAGCTGTCTCCACCCACCAAGTAGGTCTGTATATATTAAGGCTGGTGGAGCCAAACAACTAAATAAGATCGAGTGACTGTGCTGTCTTTATGCCTGCACAGTTGCCATATCAACCCTGAGCCGCTTATCTGGACTTTTATTTGACAAACCAATGAAACCGTATTGTATTTAAGCCCCTCTAATTTTAGATTTCTTGTCACTGACAACCTAAGTAAACACATTTAATAAACTGTGTATCCTTCTCATGAATGTCTTGTATTTTTACTGTGCATTTAGGTATCCTAAACAATAGATATGTAATATGTATTAATGTTATAACTAAATGGTAACATACTTTACAGATCCTTTTGTAATTTGCTCTTTAAGAAATACTAAAAACTGTTTTGATAAGCATCCGTGCTGATTTCTGTAGACGCAGTGCGTTAATTTTAACTATTGTGTATTATTCCACCATTCCTGTCAGTTGCTACTGAAGAATAAATAGGTCATGTCCACTCTTTCATTACCACAAAAAGTAATACAATGAACACCGTTGTGCATGTTTTGTTGTGTAAAACTGTGGATTTCTTCAGGGTGGATAGCTAGAGGTGGAATTTCTGGATTAAAGGGTATAGACATCTTTCACTTTACCAGGTCTTGCCAAAATTATTTTAAAATCTACTGTTCCCAGCCATATGAAAGAATTTCTAATTCGCTGCATCTTGAACAGCATCTGATATTACAGGGCTTTTCCACTTTTGCACATCTGATGAATCAGAAATGGTGTTTTATGGTCATTTTCGATTTCTCCATTTTTCATGATGAAAACGTATCACCTGTATAATTAAGAAAGATAAATATTAAAACATCTCCCAGCTTGAATCTCAAAGTGTACATTAAGTGCTTCCGGGAGTCTAGACGTGTGTCAAGGATCAGTGGGGAATCTTTCCCATCCATATGCTTCCCTCGCCAAGTTCATAGAGGTATCTAATCCATTTTTCCAGAAATGCTATGTACAGTATAATAGGACAATAAACATTTTGTTCGGTTTTAACACACTTTTTATTTCTTTGTTTTTTTGAGAGCCTCAAGCTGTCACCCTGGATAGAGTGCTGTGGCATCACAGCTCACAGCAAACTCCAATTCCTGGGCTCAAGCTAGTCTCCTGCCTCTGCCTCCCAAGTAGCTGGGACTACAGGCCCCCGCCACAATGCCCGGCCATTTTTTGGTTGCAGCTGTCATTGTTGTTTGGCGGGCCTGGGCTGGATTTGAACCCCCCAGCTCAGGTGTACATGGCTGGCACCTTAGCCTATTGAGTCACAGTGATGAGAACTTCAAAGCTATGGTGCTGAGCCAGCAGACTTCATGACCCGTGACTTGGTGCTCCTGATTACCCTGCTGTAAAATTGTCTTTTTCTGCTGCCACGACAAGCAACTCTCTTAGCTCTTTTGTGTTACCCACCCCTTGAACATGTTGAGGAATAGGAGAAGTATGGTTTCACTTGATCTCCCACCTCCCCACTACATCCTCAGTGATTCTTTCCATTGGTAACTATGTGCCTCCCTCCCACTCCAGGGTCACCCCCATCTTCCGTTCTCCCTTTGATGCTCCTACTAATGGCCCTGTCTTGAATCAGATTTCTACAGAGCAGGGGTCTGAGCCCAACTGACTGTGCATCAGACTAAACTGCTATCTTGAGGTAACTGCTTTCTGAGGGACATTTGCACTTTAATGAGGGGACTCTGAAAGACAGAACCACCTTCAAGAAAATGAAAAAGAACTGCATCTCTTTGGGTAGACTTTAAAACTCTTGGTAAGTATAAG